>RDPX01000282.1:403126-416318 GCA_003991215.1 Morbakka virulenta | reverse complement strand
CCTCACTCACTCTCTTCCTCACTCACTCACACACTCACTCACTCACTCACTCACTCACTCACTCACTCACTCACTCACTCACTCACTCACTCACTCACTCACTCACTCACTCACCCACTCACTCACTCACTCACTCACTCACTCACTCAATTAATCACTCAATCACTTTGAAACTCAGTGCCCATCAAACACAGTCAAATGCTCATGTTCATGCAGTTAGCCACTTACTAAACCATTTACATTCACCCAATTTGATTTTTTGTTTGTTTTCTTACCTGTTTACTCCCACAATTGTTTGTCTCTGCAACTCTACAGTGATGGTTCACGCGAACACACCAACAAAAAGACACACATGTGAACGCACAATTAGAGAATAGCAACCAGTTTACTTTTTTTATAGTTGTTCGTGACCTTTGCACCTATCTATCAAACACAACAATAAAACATTGACAGGCAAATTTTTTCCTCTGTAGCATTATTGTGCGGGCTGCTGAAGGGGATTTGGTTTCCGATGGAGAAATACAACGATCAGCACTTCACGTCATATGCAACTGTGTTTGCGGACCAATGGGAAAGGTAACTGTTAGGTGGTTTCGTTAACTTAAAACTATTTATTTTAACATGCAGGTTGTAATTAACATGTTTGTTGCAGTAGAACTACCTCAATTATAAGGAACAGACTAGTTTTTTAGATGTCATTTTCTTAGTTAAGTAGGAAAGTGTGGAGCATAATTGAAGACAGTCAGGGCTAAGATGCCATCCAGTGATACTGCCACGCAGGCATTCACGGCATTGGTAGTATTTTGACACGATGTAGAAAAAGATGCAGAGAAACATGTAGAATGTGTTATTTACTTCGAGCTGGTCTGAACCTGTACCTTTGAGAAAAAAGTAGTCTGGAAGGGGATTGCTATCATTGTTTAAGGTGAGTAGCTTTAATTCGTCCTAGGGCACCTTGAAATTGATATTTTTTAATTTTGTATTTTGTGTGCCGTCTACCGCCCCCTTATATTTATTTTGAACAGGCTTAATTCATAACATTTCTTGCCCGAAATTGGTGTACACAACATGGAATCCGTCATACGTTAATGACATCTTCTAACAGGAAAGGTCAAAGACCGTAATTTTCTTGCTGGAAATTATAGTTTACAAATTACATTTTTTCGTGTATTCCCGAAAGATAAAAAGGAAGGCTGTCAGAGTCCTTCCCACTTACCTTTATGTACACTCTTACTAATAGTTGTTGTAATTGCTTGATATTGAAAACTGTAATTTATTATCATACTCTTTTAATGTAAAATCTACAGGATATAAAAAAACAAAGCAAAATTGGCCTGAGAGCTACGAGAAATGATGATATTTTGTCTAGAATGTGGGGTGCAGTCCGAGTGCAGAATGGTATCAAAGTTCTTCTAACACTCCTACATGTCAAGACGCCCATTACCTTGGCAGACTCTATACGTGCATTAGCATGTAAAGTAAGTATGACAAACCACTTTTATTAAATGAAATAATTTCTATGGTTTCTTGGGTTCCAACTGGGGGCCGTTTAAAGTAGAAGGATATGGACTTCGTGGAAAACTTTTATTCTTGGGATTTAAATGTAAAATTTACAAAATAATCCTTTTCATTGGTAGCCTCAGGTTGCTATTTTCTCCAGGAGCATCTGGGGTCGTTAGCAAATTAGTCTTACTGCCCCAAATTTTGGGTTAAAATCCTCTACTGATCCGCTTTTGTTCATTTTCACTAAGTTTTTTAAGGAATTCGGTGGTTTGGATGGAAACATAATAATACAAGGATAAAAATGCAAGTTTTTGTCATCCCTATTTCTTCCTTTTTTTCTTTCATGTTTGTTAAAATTCGGAGACACTGACCAGACCGGACCAGATGGATAGATAGATAGATAGATAGATAGATAGATAGATAGATAGATAGATAGATAGATAGATAGATAGATAGATAGATGGATAGATAGATAGATAGATAGATGGATAGATAGATAGATAGATAGATAGATAGATAGATAGATAGATAGATAGATAGATAGATAGATAGATAGATAGATAGATAGATAGATAGATGGATAGATAGATAGATAGATAGATGGATAGATAGATAGATAGATAGATAAATAGATAGATAGATAGATAGATACATTGATAGAAAGATAGATAGATAGTTAGATACATGCATAAATACATACATACATACATGCACACATACATACATCATACATACATACATACATACATACATAATTGTTGATTGCTTCATCTTCACAGATGATCGCCGTCTTGTACATCAACGTTTATGTTTCCATCATTACTGTATCTTCTCATGTGGCTGCGGAGATGGGACTTTAGGCCAGCAGCCGTTTTACAAGGTCTGTAACAAATATGACAAACGTACTCTGGTGTCCTCACAGGGTTGACTGGATATTGCTGTGGAATATTTGCTTTGTGAACGACCATGTGTCTCTTCAGCCCAGCAGTTGACTTGCAAACTNTTGGCACAGATAACGCAAGTAGTAGTACCAGGCTGTGGTAATGGCAGAGTGTGTGAATGTGTCTCATGTGATTTCCTATGGTTAACATAACCGGCTTTGGATAATAGAATTCGATCACATGACTCACACTTCTAATTTACTGTGTTACCATCCAAGCATCTATCAATGCCTTTTCTCAAGTCACGTTTCAAAGCAGCGCGTGCAAAGTTCTTTTCCTCTGCTTTTACGCACCCGTCAATGACAGCATTACGCCACTCAGTACGATCGCCAGCTAGCTTCTCCCAGTTTCCAACAACCAACTGTAACTCCTTAAGATTTTTCTTCACACAATCTCTAAAACGTTTTTTTGGTTTGTGCCTAGGGCGTTTACCGTGAGACAATTCATAGATACATGCATACATACATACACATAGAAGGAGGAATAGATGGATGGATAGGTAGAAAGATCGGTAGGTAGATAAATAGGTAGATTAACTATTTAATAATAGATACTAGATTCACACCGTAAAAGTATCCATATTCAGTTATGTCTTACCGTAGATAAGGGAAATTAACTATGATCACAACAGGAATAAGTCCAATGAATACAGCATAACACGTTTAGTGGAAGGATATAGCCCTGGCTAAAACCAGTCTGTGTTAATTGTAAACTGTGGTCGAGTAACGTCTCATTTAGCCCTATAGGAAAGCCTTTGTAGTTTAATTTGTTGAATTTTGTTTCTTCTGTGATCTTTGCTTATATTTTAGCTTTATTTGTTTACTATTAATAGGCCCTTTGCGGACTGTCAAGAAGCGAACGTATTAAACAAGTTCTTGGAAAGTTACCTGTATTCCATCGGGGTCAGTTGCAGACACTTATGCGAGAGCCAGTGCTCCCAGACAATTCAAATGAGCATGTCAAGTTTTGTAGATATGCAACTGAACTTGCCGAAACAGTGACTGGAAAAAGCCTTGGCCCGGAGAATACAATTCTTCCCTCACATTTATCAAAGGTGTGGTTTTAGTTTTTTTGTTTTTAAGCTTGTTATGCCTGAGCCAGTTTAGGAATCAATGATTTTGTATGTTAACTAATGAAATTAATTAATAAATATATTAAGCAAAGCATGGACAGGGCCTAACAATTGCTTTTTTTTAGGAATTTTGCTTGTTTGCCTTTGACTAACTCTCTAAGTAACATAAGCACAGCTTATCTTTATGATGAATAATTTGATGATTAATGACTACCAGAGGACAAAGTGATATAACCAACTAGAAGATTAAGTTGGAAAGAAAGTTAGCTGAGATTTAATGCCCAACAGCTCAGTTGTGATATTAGGTAGGCTATGTTTAAATTTGATGACAGTGCAGTAAGTTAAAGAATTAAATGTAAATATTGTAAAGGAAATTACAAGAACTGTATATAGAAATTATACTGTAGGAATTAGTGAAGATCAGCTTTTTGGGTTAGAGAACATCATCATCGAGAGTTTGTTTTTTTGGTCCATGGCGCATTGGTATTAACAAAATTATGTTACTTGATGACGGTGCAGTAAGTTACAGAATTAAATGTAAATATTGTAAAGGAAATTACAAGAACTGTATATAGAAATTATACTGTAAGAATTAGTGAAGATCAGCTATTTGGGTTAGAGAACATCATCATTGAGAGTTTGTATTTTGTGGTCCATGGCGCATTGGTATTAACAAGATTATATTACTAATTTTTTATTTCTTCAGGGTGATGTGGTATCACAAACGCGAATTCATTACCCATCAAAGGAACTTATGCACCTTATTTTTGATTATCTCAAAACACAAGGTAATGTGTATGAACTATTTGATATTATGTTTTTGGATTAAAATTTCTGCTTTCAAGAGTAGCTTATCTTCATTTTTGGTTTAATTCGCGATTTAAACTGTGGTCATAGCATCTTAATTTCTTCCTTCAGTTCTTTTTCCTTCTCAGATTTTGTTCACGACTTAAAAAAGAGTATTTTCCCCGTGTATTGTGATATTTAGATAGACATTCATTAGAACGATGGAAACCTTAAGCAAAACCACCTTGTATAACAAGTGTTTTTATAAATAAAAGACGGATTTGATTGATTAAAACAACAATTAAATCCCTGAAGTAAGAAACACCTTTGCCTGTGCCAAAGCTAAAGGTCGTTTCGCTTGCTTGTTTTTGGAGCCGAACTTTTATATATGTATTAGAGCACAATATGTAATACTGTGTATTGGAACACCCTTGCTTAGCGTTTTTTATCCAGTGAATGTCAACAGTTCAGTTGGTAGTCCACATAAAGAAACTGCTGGTATTTGTTATTATTACAATGGTTTTGCGGTTATTAAGCTTTAGGAGGTATTCTTCAGAGGTAAACTTTAAAATATATGGACACTTTGCAGAATTTGAGACCATGCCAACTGCTTAACGATATCTCTAGGCTATTGGTACTACTTCTGCTACTGCTTTAAGTTGTTTGAAACAGAAAGCCTACGAAGTACTTTTCATGAAATAAGTACGAAACGAAGAGACAAGCATCGTTTTATTCCATTGAAATGATTACCTTCTTAAATTTCATTTTGATTTATATTCCTTTTCTTCAGACATTTAAAAAAATGTACAGTAAATATAATAATGGAATTAATGACAAATTCCAGCTATACACACTAGACAAACTGTATAGACTATTTTTGATGTATACTTTTAATTTTGTATTTTTTGTATATGTAGATATTTAAATGTTCTTCCTACTTGTTTTTTTTACAGACTATTGTAGACTATTACATATTGAAGTGCTCATCTTGTACAAACAGTCATTATAAATAAATATATATATATATGTAAATAAATAAATAAATAAATGCTTCGTGTTGTTTTTGGATTACGAAACGCAACTCTATTCTGCAGTAGATTTTTAAGCATCAATAAATAGTGCCATTTTTTTTGCCTACTTGTTTTTTTATCAGGACCCGCATTTGATGTAGACTATTACAAATTGAAGTGCTCATCTTGTACCAACAGTCATTATAAATATATATATAAATAAATAAATAAATATATAAATAAATAAATAAATAAATAAATAAATAAATGCTTCGTGTTGTTTTTGGATTACGAAACGCAACTCTATTCTGTAGTAGATTTTAGACATAAATAAATAGTGCTATTTTCTCACTCGGACTTAACCCACGTAAATACATAGTGGCATTGGTTTGTGTGAAGAACACCCAGTTGTTGTTTTCCAAATAAATGAATCACTCTCCCTTTCCCTCTCCCTTTTCCTCCCTCCCTCGCATTCTCGTCCTTCTGTCACACTCTATCACTCCGTCCACTCTGCTCCGCCTTTCTCTCCCTCCTTATATCCATCAATCTATATATGTATATGTATTTGTAGCTATCAGTTTTTCCATTTTTTTACTCACTTAGAAATTAATTTAGTGTCAACATTTTGAAATAAGAGCTTTAAAATGCCTGTAAAAATTGAATATGCACTCTTTGATTCAAGGTTTACAAGATACTGCTAGGACACTTAAAAGAGAAGCAGCTCTCCCCGACGACACAGGAACCGATGAAGCAGTAGGATTACCCACTTTTATGTCACCACAGCCCATGAAGGTAACAGCATTCAATTAATTTTTACCAATATATAGGTTCATATTTGTCAGGTGAAATCAGTACTAACATAACTTGGAGGACTGGATGTTCTCTTTAGACATAAACCAAAAGAACTCAATGATTGCACTTCTGGTTAAGCCGATAAACACAATTTCTTATGTACCCATTTGGTAAAAATGTGAGTGTATGTGTGTTTGGGCGGGGAGCAAGTGCCAAATGTTTAGTGTTTTCCGCATTTCCACTGAAAATGACTAGGGTTATAGCAGTAAGCGCTGCTGCTCTCATACCTCATACATTAGTGTGCTTGTTATTATGATTATGAGTTGGCTACGACATCACTTGAATTTATACATTGGTAACTGATTTATTACTAGATTCCACCTGAGGTTACAAAACAGGTAAAGTCAGTGGGTTTGTTCAATTCCTTGTGCTTTTCATGTCGTTGGTGGCACTTGTGTTACTGCACAGAGTTTTAGTTAGATATCAACAAGTACAATTACAACGTTGTATACTTGGCTTAAGACATATGATGTGTCGCAGTATACTGCAAGGAATAGATGAAAAAGGAGTAGAAAAAATAATTTCACATTAGTTAAAACGTACATTACTGAGCAATGTGCCATTGTAGAATGGAGCCAGGAAGGAGCGTCCATAGAATATTACAAGGAACTAAAATCAGAGCCACATCACTCTTTTAAAAGTATGGCATTATAGATACAAGTAATGTAGTAATTTTAATAGAGCCAAACAGTTGCGAGATCGTACCCCCCTCCCCCAAAAAAAGCAAGACAACCATCTTTATGGCATCTTTTTTTGCTAAAGGAAACAGAAGGCAACTTTTTGACCTTCAAGATAATTTGCAAGAGATTGCGTGGCTATCAAAGTTATATATCATATTTTTGTAATATGTTTTGTGCGTAGTATCACTAATACCCAATTGACAACGAACTTTAAACGCAGGCGCATGCTGGCAGCGTGAGGGGTATGGTGTTTCGTGACTCTGGGTGGTTAAGGTTCGATAACTCCACTTTCCACAAGTGGACTTTTTTCAAATTAGTACTTTATGATTAGCAATAAGACCTAGGCTCAGCCTAATAAAGGCATTACTGTTTCCAAACGAGGACTTGAGATCACGTACCTTGTTTCCTCGAACGAGTGAGTGCCCCATCGAATGACTGTCCGCTCCAGTTTCCATAGAGGAAGAGCTCATTCGAAAAACAATTTTACTAAACACAATTTTGTTAAACTAATATTTCTTAACACAGGATAATTTTACCACCTCATCAGTATGTAGAAGCATTTCTAAATAGGAATATTAAAGCATCTTAATTGTGAGTTGCAAGTGGAGTACGTTTGCTATTTTCGAACTGTCTGTGTAAGCAGCGAGTTTTGCCGGTACAACGAGATCTGCTTCTCGACTCTTGCTCCCGCTTATTTATTTAAGTCTGTAAAAAGACTTAAATTAGACTTGGAAGGTTCAATTGGATTGGCACGTGTCCAAATGACATCTCTCCATCAAGAATACCAATACTATCACTATAGAAGATTTTTGCTTCTTCGCAATGGTCATTTCTAACTGCCGGTAGGTCTCTAACTACGGGAGACTAGCAGTTTTTATAAACATGATGTCATGGTTACTAAAGGATGTACAAAATTTGTGCAGGCTCTAAATATGTGCTGGAATAAATTTTTCAAAGCAAAAGCAAGTACAAATTACGATAAGTGGCTAGCCACCGTTGGAATATATCAGACAGCAAGTGAAGGAAGCCTCAAATCTCCACCTCGTAAAGCAATCATTGAATTGATCCAACAGGCTTGAGGTGCATTAAGCACTGTTATGATCAAGTCGTCGATGAAATCTTATGGCATGAATCTTGCAATCGATGGTGACAAAGACAACAAAATACATCGACAAAAGAAGGGTCAACCTTGTCATAGTGGCAGGAACATTCTAGAGCAACGTCTTGAGATTTTGAATGAGCCAACTACTAATCCTTTTCAAGGATATAATGAGTCTGATGTTAATGAAGCTGCGTTAGAATTTTTAAAAGCAGACAATAATGAGGACCAGGATATGGACATTAATTAGTTGACACTACCTGCACCTTTTTTTCTTTTGAAAGCTTTTCTTCGCGAATTAATTTTTACAGAAAAGTTTTGTTTGTAACAAGAAAGTGCAAGGAATACTATCATTTCTTTTTAGTTTACACAAAAAGGTAGCCTTCACCACAGTATCAATTTTTATGAGCTTAATTGCTTCTCTGAACATGAAGTATCGAGCAAAGTGTAAGCAACAGTTGATGGTGAAATAACAAATTCTCACCCTAGACGGCTGAATAAAAACTGGCGCTGCTTATAAAAAAACGTGATCAAAGTGTAAGCAACAGTTGATGGTGAAATAACAAATTCTCACCCTAGACGGCTGGATAAAAACTGGCGCTGCTTATTGAAAAAACGTGATCAAAGTGTAAGCAACAGTTGATGGTGAAATAACAAATTCTCACCCTAGACGGCTGGATAAAAACTGGCGCTGCTTATAAAAAAACGTGATCAAAGTGTAAGCAACAGTTGATGGTGAAATAACAAATTCTCACCCTAGACGGCTGAATAAAAACTGGCGCTGCTTATAAAAAAACGTGATCAAAGTGTAAGCAACAGTTGATGGTGAAATAACAAATTCTCACCCTAGACGGCTGAATAAAAACTGGCGCTGCTTATAAAAAAACGTGATCAAAGTGTAAGCAACAGTTGATGGTGAAATAACAAATTCTCACCCTAGACGGCTGAATAAAAACTGGCGCTGCTTATAAAAAAACGTGATCAAAGTGTAAGCAACAGTTGATGGTGAAATAACAAATTCTCACCCTAGACGGCTGAATAAAAACTGGCGCTGCTTATAAAAAAACGTGATCAAAGTGTAAGCAACAGTTGATGGTGAAATAACAAATTCTCACCCTAGACGGCTGAATAAAAACTGGCGCTGCTTATAAAAAAACGTGATCAAAGTGTAAGCAACAGTTGATGGTGAAATAACAAATTCTCACCCTAGACGGCTGAATAAAAACTGGCGCTGCTTATAAAAAAACGTGATCAAAGTGTAAGCAACAGTTGATGGTGAAATAACAAATTCTCACCCTAGACGGCTGAATAAAAACTGGCGCTGCTTATAAAAAAACGTGATCAAAGTGTAAGCAACAGTTGATGGTGAAATAACAAATTCTCACCCTAGACGGCTGAATAAAAACTGGCGCTGCTTATAAAAAAACGTGATCAAAGTGTAAGCAACAGTTGATGGTGAAATAACAAATTCTCACCCTAGACGGCTGAATAAAAACTGGCGCTGCTTATAAAAAAACGTGATCAAAGTGTAAGCAACAGTTGATGGTGAAATAACAAATTCTCACCCTAGACGGCTGAATAAAAACTGGCGCTGCTTATAAAAAAACGTGATCAAAGTGTAAGCAACAGTTGATGGTGAAATAACAAATTCTCACCCTAGACGGCTGAATAAAAACTGGCGCTGCTTATAAAAAAACGTGATCAAAGTGTAAGCAACAGTTGATGGTGAAATAACAAATTCTCACCCTAGACGGCTGAATAAAAACTGGCGCTGCTTATAAAAAAACGTGATCAAAGTGTAAGCAACAGTTGATGGTGAAATAACAAATTCTCACCCTAGACGGCTGAATAAAAACTGGCGCTGCTTATAAAAAAACGTGATCAAAGTGTAAGCAACAGTTGATGGTGAAATAACAAATTCTCACCCTAGACGGCTGAATAAAAACTGGCGCTGCTTATAAAAAAACGTGATCAAAGTGTAAGCAACAGTTGATGGTGAAATAACAAATTCTCACCCTAGACGGCTGAATAAAAACTGGCGCTGCTTATAAAAAAACGTGATCAAAGTGTAAGCAACAGTTGATGGTGAAATAACAAATTCTCACCCTAGACGGCTGAATAAAAACTGGCGCTGCTTATAAAAAAACGTGATCAAAGTGTAAGCAACAGTTGATGGTGAAATAACAAATTCTCACCCTAGACGGCTGAATAAAAACTGGCGCTGCTTATAAAAAAACGTGATCAAAGTGTAAGCAACAGTTGATGGTGAAATAACAAATTCTCACCCTAGACGGCTGAATAAAAACTGGCGCTGCTTATAAAAAAACGTGATCAAAGTGTAAGCAACAGTTGATGGTGAAATAACAAATTCTCACCCTAGACGGCTGAATAAAAACTGGCGCTGCTTATAAAAAAACGTGATCAAAGTGTAAGCAACAGTTGATGGTGAAATAACAAATTCTCACCCTAGACGGCTGAATAAAAACTGGCGCTGCTTATAAAAAAACGTGATCAAAGTGTAAGCAACAGTTGATGGTGAAATAACAAATTCTCACCCTAGACGGCTGAATAAAAACTGGCGCTGCTTATAAAAAAACGTGATCAAAGTGTAAGCAACAGTTGATGGTGAAATAACAAATTCTCACCCTAGACGGCTGAATAAAAACTGGCGCTGCTTATAAAAAAACGTGATCAAAGTGTAAGCAACAGTTGATGGTGAAATAACAAATTCTCACCCTAGACGGCTGAATAAAAACTGGCGCTGCTTATAAAAAAACGTGATCAAAGTGTAAGCAACAGTTGATGGTGAAATAACAAATTCTCACCCTAGACGGCTGAATAAAAACTGGCGCTGCTTATAAAAAAACGTGATCAAAGTGTAAGCAACAGTTGATGGTGAAATAACAAATTCTCACCCTAGACGGCTGAATAAAAACTGGCGCTGCTTATAAAAAAACGTGATCAAAGTGTAAGCAACAGTTGATGGTGAAATAACAAATTCTCACCCTAGACGGCTGAATAAAAACTGGCGCTGCTTATTGAAAAACGTGATCAAAGTGTAAGCAACAGTTGATGGTGAAATAACAAATTCTCACCCTAGACGGCTGGATAAAAACTGGCGCTGCTTATAAAAAAACGTGATCAAAGTGTAAGCAACAGTTGATGGTGAAATAACAAATTCTCACCCTAGACGGCTGAATAAAAACTGGCGCTGCTTATAAAAAAACGTGATTCTCATTTTCGTTGAAAATTTTAATGAGCGCCTTCCTTGAATTAACGCTTTCCTTGAAAGGCTGGAATTTAAGTGAGCGCCCCCGGCG
Source organism: Morbakka virulenta (assembly GCA_003991215.1). Lineage (NCBI taxonomy): Eukaryota > Metazoa > Cnidaria > Cubozoa > Carybdeida > Carukiidae > Morbakka > Morbakka virulenta. The sequence goes on along the minus strand of RDPX01000282.1, from coordinate 405,055 downwards.
GCCATTCGAAGAAATACGGTATAGGATGTTATAATTAGAAATACCAGGATGAGTGGAATGTCTAAAACTAAGTTTTATGAAATTCAAGATTCTGTATCAATTTTGAAGTTTTTCTATCGAAACAACAATACATATTCATTTGTTCTGGGTGTTCCTTTTATATATATTTTTTAGTTTGGAAATTTAATTATTGTTTTTATGATAAACTGGTTATTTTGACCAGATATAAGTATGGAAACAGACTGTTAAACAATCTCCAGGGTCCTTTGTCGCGTATCTGAGCCCTAGGTGTGACATTAGAAGGCATTAGTAAATTGGTTCTGTTTGTGTATTTGCTGCAGAGACCGAGTGACAATTATTGTTTATTTCAGCTTTTCAGCGGCAGTTAGCCTTGTCAGATCTTGACATCTACCAATCCATTCTTTGCTTTGTTCTGTTTGTTTAAATTTTTAAAAATTTTGAAAATATGATCCCTTGGAAATTCTTGTCACCACCACAGTTGTTGAATTTTTTTTTCAAGAGTAAAGGTTTTGGTTCCATGCATCCTTGTAGGCTTTGATAAAGCTATGGTGCGAAGTTATAAAGTTATGGTGCGATAGAAATGGTCATGATCAGTAAAATGTCAGAACTTACTATCATGGTTTTGAGTCGCAGTTTGAGTGAAAACATTTAAGAACCATCGCCAACGTTTACGAATTTTAAGTATTGTTTTACTGATCATTGTAGAACTCGAGCTTCAGACATACCCCGTTTACTCCAGGAACACCATCACTGCATCGCCCAGATGTCGACGATAGGCAGGATATGGTAATATCATTTAATTTTATGTGTGAAGCATATTTTCTTTTTTATTTAATCTGTCGTGCAGGTAAATCTAACATTTCAAATATTGGACTGGAGACCAGAGGCACTAATAAGACCATGTTATTCTTTTCTTCGTTACAGTGTAGTATTAATTGTGAAATACTTAAATTCAAGGCAGCTCAAATTTTTTTATATTTCTTTAGTCTGTTACAGAGATAGATCTTACATTTTTAATACTGGAAAGGAAGCCAGAGTTACTCAGAAAACCCGTGTTACCCTACTGGCCATTACAGTTTAGTAATAGTGAAATGATCAAACTTGCCACACTGGAAGCCACACCAATGTGAAAGAGTCGGCTACTATCAACCCTTGAATATGACGGGGATACTTTTCGTAGAAAGGATTATTAAATACTATTATAGCTTAATTAGCTTGATTAGGCTTTTTTGATAGAAGACATTGGTATAGTGGTATTTTTACTGTTAAACCATGTGATCATTAGCATTGGACAGCTACGCTTGGTAAAATATTTGTTTCAGTATTTATTTGCTGAAAATTAACGGTAAAGAAAAATCAGTTTGAAGATTTTGATATTTTATTACAAAGAACTAATAAAAAAGTGGAGTTGCTAGTTGTACCATTATATTTTTTTGGATATAAAAGGTTATTTGTTTTTTGCATCGTACTGGTTTAACTATTCCAAATACCATTGTAATTGCTGAAATATTGAGTTATAAAGGAGGTATTTCACTTTGTTACTTGAATTGTTTAATAATTATTTCAGCAATGAGAAATTTTACTGGACGTAATATGCTTCCTTTCGTCCTGACAAGTATCACTTCGTTGTAACAACGACAAAAAATTAATCTTCATAGGATTCAGAAAAGTAAAAATGTTTTAAGAACCACCCATGGGATATTCGTATTAAAGTTACACGATAAAGTGGTAAAACAACCTAATTCATATTTAGATTTTTCAAGGTAACGTCAGAAAAAAGGATTTATACGTTTGTAAGGTACATGGAAATGGAAAATAATCACATAGTAAAAGAGTTAGGATTGTTAAAGTAGCTGGCTTAAAGCAGCCTTAGGTACTATGAAAAATGATGATGATGATGATGATGAT
>RDPX01000282.1:351338-368263 GCA_003991215.1 Morbakka virulenta | reverse complement strand
AGAGAGAGAGAGAGAGAGAGAGAGAAAGAGAGAGAGAGAGAGAGAGAGAGAGAGAGAGAGAGAGAGAGAGAAATTGGTAGAAGGAAAAAATGGAAAGCAAGGTAGAAGGTAAGTGGTAACGTAAAATAGGAAGACAATAGATTTGTGGGAATTTATGAAGTAGCAGCGACTAACTCATTAAGAGGCGTAAACAGAAATGCATCTGACCTAGATGAAGGTTTTCAGTTTCACAGGGTTTTGGCATTTTTTAACAATTATTTCACGTAAAACTCTTAAATATTCTCAAACGCTAACTGCTTCCAGCTCCTGGCATTAATTTTTTCTTTACAAAAATACAATTTCAATAAGAATAATCTTATTTCATATTTAAATGTACACAAAAAGAGTAACCAAGACCAAAGTCAAAATAGAAGGTTTGGGGGAAGGGGGTGACCTTAGCATGTACCGTTGTTTAAGTACCTGGGCTTCGTTACGCAGGAAAATGAACGTTTTGAGAAAGACATGGAAAGTAGGTTGCGTACAGCAATTGCACTGTATTGGGGGGGGGGGGTGAGCCGTTTTTGCAAAAGGGAAGAACACCATTACCTGAGCAATAGTTTATCTTCCTACAATTGAAACCAGAAGAAAGGTAAAGCAATAAAGAGGTAGGGATGCGATTTGGAATATGATTTCAAGATAAGGAGATTAAAGAAGAAACGTATTAAGAACTGTAGATCCCCAAAGTGCCATCTAATGTATTGTTAAAAACAAGATTTCAAAGTACTGTCACTGGAGCAAAATCTACTTCGAAAAAGATGATTTTGGGGGAACAGAAATAGAATTCGATAACCAAAATGTCGCTATTACCTTGTGTATGAATGGGCACACCTCCATCTAAGCTTACTAAATCCAGTGGTCAAGACGCATCAACTGTGACAACAAATTTCACATGTTAGTATGCAAGCTGCCACTTATGGAGAGGGTGGTTAATGATGACAGGCGCTTAGTCCTGCTGGGTTTTTATACATCATTTAGCCGAACCCATTTAGTCGCTCTCCTTGCTCTATATGTGTGTATCTGATCGACATTCCAAAGTAGGTGAGGGCAGAACTGTAGGAAGAAGTGTTTAATAACGCTTACATTTTATCACAACGACATTGACGTTGCTGCAGTAAAGGTGGACTTTGCCATTCCGGCGGATTCACAGAAAATTATCTTTTTGTGGCTTTCGGCGTTCTCTTTGCTTTATTTATGCACTTTGATTTGTGAACCAATAGCGTAGTTAGCGGATGTATGGCATTTCACTTTCATTTCAAATTCTGAACATGGCCATTACTTTGAGACATTAATATTTCGGTACAACTACCAGAATTTGTTCGAGAACATCATACCTTTGCTGCTCTGTGATACTTTTCAGTCACAAAACCTTGTAAATTTGCAGATATACCAAAGAGAACGCTAGTTTTTTTAAATACTTTTGAAATAAATGTACTCAAGATTAAGCCAGAGCTTAAATAACTTCTTTTGAATGCGCCTTTTTTATCGATGTTCAGTGTACTATGTAACCTCAAATGCTTTTCTTCTTAGTACATTAAAACGTTTTCTTTTACTCCCTTTGTGAATGTGTAACAGATATGTTATTATAACAATTCTTATTCTTTCATTCTTTATGCATGATATTCATTTACAGCAACCATTGATGTTAAGAAGACTATCTTTGACATGGCAGTATACCATAACGATGCTTTGTTAGCAGTTGTTGAGGTAAGAAAACAATAGCTTTTATATGGTTTTATGTGAATCACAAGAGATTTGTAATGAACGTATTAGTGCTGGTTATTAAAATGGGTGTATTTGTATTTGCAGATTTATTTTTGATTGCCATTAAAACTAGTGATCGTTTTGGCCAGTATCCAGTGCTATTACAGGGTATTGGTACCGATAGGTATGGTAGAGTTTTTGTGCTTGTGGTTTTGATCTTGGTTCTGGGACTTATAGTGGACAATAAAAAACATTTAACTCAAAAGATAAGGCACGAAAGCAAATAGTTATTTTCATCGATCAACCTGAAATGCTTCTTGGTTTGATCTCCAAACTTGTCAAAAAAGTGAGCTTTTTTTTTAGCCAAAATTATTTTCTTTTTTCAGTCTGAAAATGCGATGCTGTTGTGCTGACTTGCAAAGTTTTCATTATGTTATCGCTCTTTCATTGAATTGCATAGAACCCTTCCTTCGGGAATGTCAATTTCAAGCGAATAACATTTGTAGTTCTTACTTGACTTAATGAGCTGCAGAGGAAGAATATTTTTTGCCTTGCACTGGTGTTTACTTTGCTCCTTAAAACTTAAGGTTTTATTTTCAACAAAAATATAAGATACTGGTGTCTGGTCGAAACTTAGTATAGAATCATGCTACATTTCTTGCTATTTAATCAACTCTAAATCGTTCCTATGAAATGTGTATCTCACAGGAAGAGGCCTGGACAATTGGAATCTTAGATGCACTATTGGGCGCACCTTTTTTTCCTTTCTCATTTTTTCATTTAATATGTTTATTTGCTATTAGATTCCGAAGCTGAACTGGGCTCCATTTTAAGCAAAAAGACAACGATCATTTCTTTCAACAAACCTCTTGGCATTTGCATTAATTGTGTAAGCGTGTACAGGGATACCTTCCAGTCTTTAGGCTTTGTTTGTTTTAATCGACTTTGGCATCACTTTTTCGGGAGGAGGTATAAATCTTCCTCTTTGCTTTGCCTACAACTGTTTTATTGCATTATCGAAATGACGAATGACACTTACAATGCTAAGAATGGGTGCGTAATGGCCTATTTCTGCTTGTTGCTCAGGAGTCCATTTAATGTTGTTTGTGGGAGCTAAACTGAGACTGAAGCGAAAGGAATATGAGTAATCCATAGAGGTTTTTTGTGACAGCGTTAAGCGAAGAAGAACTGTTCTTCGATATTTGGCCATTATATAATAGAAAAGTGCGACTTACTCTGTCTATTATCAGGCGTAGTGTTCTTCAGCATACTTCTGGTCACTACTTTTCTAGGTGTATTTCGTCCTTTCTGGAGAAGAGCCTTGTCAAACCAAAACATCTTCATTCAGCTAATGTCTAATGACCTCATTTTGAACTTTTCCCCCGGATGCTGATTATATTGAGGTGTGTTGAGAGACGAAGCTAGGAAACCTCTGTGTGGACGTCTTGTTCAAACTTCAGACTTTCTCTCATTTTCAAAAGTAGTGAGACCTACTGAACCAGAAAAATTTTCACTTTCTCTATCTGTTATTTCTTTGAAAACAGCAAAAGCAGGCTTTTAAACGTTTTTGAAGTAATTTGAATAAATGCTTGTTAACCTTGTTTGTTCTTTTACAAGCATAATACTATTGAAACTAGTTTTGGAGAAGAATCTTCAATTACAGTATGATATTTTCAGTTGAATTTATCGTGGTCAATTTCACCAAAGCCAGACTAAGCAAATAGCACATGGGGTGTTGCATTGAATGTAAGAACTTGTCAGGGTAATTTCTTAAATCCCTCTAAAATTTTGCTATAGTTCTGCTTCAGTAAGTGTCCTTTTTCGTTGATATTAAAGGATTTGATTTAGATAACTCTTTTGAATGATTAATTTCATTTATGTATAAATTTGCCTCCTTCATCGTTCGTTTTTTCTTACTTTAATAACTTAACAATTGGTTACGTTGTACTTCAATCAAAATTGCTTATAATACTTCCGATATACGTATTTAACAGAATATTGGAAACATGAACTCCACATCTCCGGAGAGCATATGCAGATTGTACGAAGTAGGCCGGCAGAGGACAGTTGAAGATGAAGACAGCGAGGAAGATAAGGTGAGCGTCATTCAGGCAGACATACTGTGTTCAAGACCTTACAGGTCACTGGTTAGCAGCCAATAACCTTACGAGTTTTCAGGTTTTCACTGCAGTCAGTAAGTCCTTTATATTAATTAATGGATAACTTTTATCTACACTAACCATGGATGACATCCTTGGTCAATAACATGCTTCTTGCAATTCGTGGAACATACCTTAAACGTTAAATTTTTGGTAACACTTCACGTTTTTTCTTACGAATATTTGTTTTGAATCTGGAAATCTCACTACCTTCTAATGTGTTACTTCGATCAGGATTCCTTAAGTGCAAGTTTTATGAGCTAAAATTTTTGTCCAAATTTCTTTTGTTATACCTTAAATCGCCACAAAATTTCGCGACTTAATTTTAAACCAATGCTATATTATCTTCCAAAATATATTGAAATATGCACACGAAAACGTGATTCACGATAACTTAAATGAAGGACCGATGACTCATTTTTTTCGTGAGATAATCGACTATTAAGGGTCCCTTGATTTCAGTAAACAGAAACTTGATTTAGCTAATTTATTTTTACAGCGACACCAAATTTGAAATTGTATTTCAGAAGTTAGCGCCTTGCTTTTTTATAGTAAAAGTATAAAACGGAAGATTAAAGTTGTTGTTTATGTCTTCTGCGGCGCCTCTACGTCATTTAATTATTTACTTAACAGATCTTCAAGAATTTCCTACAGGTTACCGTAATATACTTACAAAATTATACAATGTTACAATTTCTCAGGGGTATTTTCGTGGCTTTTTGAAGTAATTCAAAGAGCATAAAACAATATTCTAACCTTTTACTACAGAATCCTTTTAGAAAACGCTTACTGTAGTAATGTGAATTAGTGCCGTAAAGACATTACCTCGATGTATAAATCAAATATAGTGGGGATTTTTGAAAAATTATACATGCTCAATTCTACAACGATAATCATTTTCTTCGAAAAACAAGTTTTACGACATTTAGAGGCTTGTATGTAGCTATTTGATATTCACGTTTGGGATATCAGTTGCATGTGTCATTGGTTGACAATGTGACACGTGGAGGTAGAAGAGTTCTTTCTTTCACATTCCTGTCGTTTAAAATAATGGTAATATGGAAATAAGGATTATAGTTTTCCACAAGTTAACTTCTACACCGTTATAATTACTATTCTTCTGTTAGAATTACTTACGTTATGTTTCTTTTCTATCTGATTAATGAGAAAAGTGCTTATATATCAGAAGAAGATATATTGGTCATTGGATTGTCATTATAAGCCAGAGCTAGCCCAAATAATCTGGGAAGGCATTGTAAACTTTAAAAAAGTATTTTGTTCAGTCTTGTTTTCAGCCAATTTCCTTTTTATCTCAATGAACTAGAATTATACGTAACAACTTTACCTTCTAAAATTAGTTTTTTTGCTTGGGGCGCATACCATGTATTACATTTTAGAGGCATTTGAAGTTGAAAATTAGGTACCATCACTGAAGTTGTCTTTTTTTCCTCTGACAAATTATATTTCTTTTTAGGAAGAGGAAGACGAAAACGAAGATGAGAATGGCGATGAAACGTTCGATTTTGATTTTCTACTTCGAGATGACGACGATGATGCATTTGATGAAGACAACAGCTCCGACTATACGGTTGCAGGCTCGGATAGTGGCAGCTATATATCATTTACTGATAGTGGTTAGTAGATGCTGCAATTTCTTTTTGAGCCCCCTGTGATCCATAGATAAGATAAAGTATACTACTGCTCTTAAGAGGTTTACCATTACTTTACGGTAACCATGTAAAACAAGCGTTGCGTCGAATAGCGCGTAGCTTATGTTTTGCGCCATTGTATTGCAACAACAATTAAGTTTCTCAGTGAACCGTTTATAGATTAGGCTTATGATTGTCTGTTTATTTCTGTGTACACAAATGTGTTGTAAAATTTATTGAAATTATATAGCAATGGTGACGACGTCGCCACTATATAAACCAAGGAATTAGTTGTCAAGAAATAAACATGTTCATACTAGCAATTTTTTTTGTTCCTATTGTTGACTCTGATTGCAGTTTGGTAGTTCTTTGCACTGTGCGGGTGTACGTCTATATTTTTATGTTGAGTACAGTCTTACTTCACGGCTGGTCGATCATAGGACAATTACATTTTTCACGTAACAGATGAGGTATAGAGATGATAACAAACTCTGGCAACAATTATTAACGTTTTAAGCATAGCCATAAGGCAGACTTTGAGATCATTAAGTATCTTCAAAGCTTGGTCGAATTATTCTATCCTGAAAGAATGGATAACAGAGTGAAGAAAGGTTTTTGTACTTTTTTGTCAATATTCTAGTTTTGCCCCCTGAGCTGGCAGACGAGTATTAAGTTCTTATTCCACATAATATGTTGCTCCAGTCAATTTACATTTTTGATCATCTTTTGTATGCCTTTGTTTGGAGTCACTTCGGGATGGTTTGTAAGTATATTGCACACCAGGAAGCTTAAGTCGTTAGTTTTACCCTGCTAGGGGGTTAACGTTTTATACATTTTTTCTGATAGCAGCATTTCCATTTCAGGTTCTTTTAAACACTGCTGCTTTTCTTCTTGTTTTACATGCTCAGGTTATTAACTTTTAGTGAAAACTTTCTCATTTTTTTTGCAGATTATTAACCTTTTGGAGTATTTTGGAGAATTAAACCCACGACATGGGTACATTACAGACTTATTAATATAAAGGATGCTCTCATTTGGCGTTTTAACTGAATGCTAATTTTTATTTTTTGAATAAATGAAATAAAAGGAAACTTGTATAAATGTCGTAATTTTTTGTTTGCGAAATTCTCTTGCGAGTATCTGGCGGACACAAGCCTAATTCATATAGATTAAGATAAAATCTTCCTGCTTAAAAATGTTAAGCAATTTGAGAAAAAGTTTGACTGACGATCTCGTACTCAGCTTCAATGACCGTTCTTGAATTAGAGGAGTATGCTGACCAATAACTCTGGATCACAAGCTTTTTACTAGTATCAGAATGGTTTAAGTGTCTGTAATTCTTTAATGTAAGGCGCCAATATGCCATCAAACGCAGTGTTTACTACTAGCAACTCCACCATGTTGCACAAGGTCAGAAGCCTTTGCTCGTTATTAGCGAGGCATCTTTCCATTGAATATGACTCACAAAGGTAGCAGCGTACAACTCGGCTACATGTCTAAAAATGAATTGATTTGAAATGTTGTGCCATAAAACCAGGGCTCTGACATAATAAAAATCCGTAAAATTTTCAATTTCCCACACGCATTGTTTGTTGGTTTTTTTTCGAGTCTTGGTACATGTTATTTTCAGGGGCAAATTATAGGGTTCCTCTGGTTCGCTGTTTCTCATTGCCAGGAACTGCTTAAACCCAAACTGTAGTTGTAGAACATATAACCATGGGTTTTTTAAACATTTAGGGCCAATTTTTTTTGCCGATAACATAACAGTCCTTCACTTACACATTTCCCCAGAAGAAGACAGACAAAAGCACGCACTCAAGCAGATATTCGCTGCAGAATTGGATACATAAACATTGCTTCATTGACTTCCACTCAACTACGTAGAAACCACATAATTTTTATGTATATAACGCTTTCAATTAGAATTCTTTGCTCAACAAAAGGTTACATTAAAATGTACATTAAACAGTCTTGGTGCCATTTTTGCTGTTAGTAATTAACTGCTACCTGAAAAAGGTTTTGTTGCTGATTATGATCCTAAAGAGGGTATTACGCGTCATGTAGTTAGCTATCAATGCAGCAGCTGCGGACACTGAGGTTGCAAAGAATCGCTCTTAATTAAAGGCAGCTTACAAATATTGGTGCGAATGAATGTAGTACGGGTTGGAAGAAATAAATTGGTGCCACATTCTCTTTCCCAATTGACAAGGAAATCAGGAAAACACAAAGAAAATTGAAAGACGCGCAAATAATCTCACGTTTCGCTCTACCATAGCGAAATTGTAAATCTCATGGCAATTTATCACGCACCACTTGCTAATTGGTTACCGATCGATTGACATCATCATTCCGTCTGTCTGTCTGTCTGTATCTTCTCTCTCTCTCTCTCTCTTTCCTCTCTCTCTCTTTCTCTTTCTCTCTCTCTCTCTCTCTCTCTCTCTCTCTCTCTCTCTCTCTCTCTCTCTCTCATTTATTTGTCTTTGGCACTGCAAGAAGTGGAATACAATGACAACACAAGTATCTGTAAAAATACTGAAAAATAAGTATGCTACCCGTTCTACTATGTTTGGTGACACGCTGTTATAACTCAAACTAACCCCATAACGCAGTTTGCATGTATATTATTACGGCTATTTCTTCTTTGCAACAGCAGCTTGAGCTGATTTCTTCGCTTTCACCATTTCCACAAGTTCCTTTAAAATTAAAAAAGAAGTTAAGATATCACCAACATGTCACGTTTAACAAGTGTAGGCACCGAAGTAAAGTTTTCAAATTAATGATAAATGGCAGCTCATAAGCGATTCCGATCAATCAAAATTACAACTATTCGTATTGATCCGGTCAACATAATTCGCCAACGTTCATCACAGATGATGTACGACTCTTAGTCCCAAATTAAATGAGTACTACACAGTGGAATTTTTGTGATAGGAACACCAGATCAAGATTAAAGAGATGAACACCCCTACTTCATCCACTTCGAAACCAAAATCATTTACTGTTGTTATTCAACCAAAGTAAAAAATAAACGTTATTNCTCTTTCTCTCTCTCTGTGTCTCTCTCTCTGTGTCTCTCTCTACTCTCTCTCTTTCTCTACTCTTTCCTCTCTCTCTCTTTCTCTCTCTCTCTCTCTCTCTCTCTCTCTCTCTCTCTCTCTCTCTCTCTCTCTCTCTCTCATTTATTTGTCTTTGGCACTGCAAGAAGTGGAATACAATGACAACACAAGTATCTGTAAAAATACTGAAAAATAAGTATGCTACCCGTTCTACTATGTTTGGTGACACGCTGTTATAACTCAAACTAACCCCATAACGCAGTTTGCATGTATATTATTACGGCTATTTCTTCTTTGCAACAGCAGCTTGAGCTGATTTCTTCGCTTTCACCATTTCCACAAGTTCCTTTAAAATTAAAAAAGAAGTTAAGATATCACCAACATGTCACGTTTAACAAGTGTAGGCACCGAAGTAAAGTTTTCAAATTAATGATAAATGGCAGCTCATAAGCGATTCCGATCAATCAAAATTACAACTATTCGTATTGATCCGGTCAACATAATTCGCCAACGTTCATCACAGATGATGTACGACTCTTAGTCCCAAATTAAATGAGTACTACACAGTGGAATTTTTGTGATAGGAACACCAGATCAAGATTAAAGAGATGAACACCCCTACTTCATCCACTTCGAAACCAAAATCATTTACTGTTGTTATTCAACCAAAGTAAAAAATAAACGTTATTCTCAATTAACATGCTTTTAACCTGGAGTAACATTTGGTCTGGAAAAATTTTAGAACAAATCTGTTTCTGACTTGATTTTTTCACGATACTAGTTTAAAATAAAGCTGTTAGTCTTATCAATTACCTCTATTAAAAAGTCAGCTTGATGGTGAGAGAAGCACCTGGTTGGACAACGTTCACATCAAATCAATGACTTTACGTATTTTTAAATAGCGTAAGCAAACAATAATTATATCTTGCAATTTGTATCATTAAGTTACCGTGTCCTTTCTTCGCTCTTAATTCTTCAGGCAATTTCAAAATGTATTTACACTCTACAACTTGTACTGTTTCTGTCGTGGGCTTTGTTTACACATAGTCTGAATTATGTGCAAGTTACTGAGTTTTCCCTTAGACGCAATCCAATTCGATTGGTGTACTTTGAACCTGGCAAATCCACTGCGATATCAAATCGAATTCCTTGATATTAAAGTAGTGATATCTCTTGAAATTATATCAAAATGATGATTTCTTTGTGTTTCAAATTAATCACTTTGGCATTTTTTGAAGTTATATACTTCAGAGTAAAATCTTAGACAGTCCCTCGCTCTACCTCCCTTGCTGTCATATTTTCCATAACGCGGTGGCGTTTTATTTTCCTTTATAAGCTTGTAACCATTCCCACTGCCCCTACAACATACATCACTGCCGGCCTGAACAAAAACAGATCCAGCTCAACGTTGATTGCAAAAGGTAAATTTTGTCTTCTTCCAACTGTTCCATCTTACCTGTATCCTACCTTCACGCATAAAAACTGGTTTCATTCTATTAACTTACAACCTCCCATTCTCTAGAGAATCCTTGTATGTTTCTGCCTCCACTTCACTTTACATTTCCTTTGCTTACCAATATGACATCATAAACAGATGACATGGGTTCCCTTTCCTAATTTGCTTTGGTAGCTCATAACTAAAGAAAATGGCTAAAAGGCTTAGTGGTAAAGGCTTGTTGCAACTTCGAAATGTAGCATCCTATCCGCTGCACATTTGATCACAGCCTTCCATTCTACGCACATAGCCTGTATGCATCAGACGTACACTTATGATAAACCTTTTCTCTTACAGCATACCGTACCTCTTCCTTTGAGGCTAGAGCAGATGTCTCTCTAAAAACATTAAATGTAAGGTACCGCTCCTCCCGATACTTATGAGCAATCATTGTATACGACAATATTTTTGATACACGATAATATTTTACTTTTTATGGGGACCTGGGTTTTCCTTTTGATCGGGAGAGCTAGCCTGCTGCCCTTTGTACAAGTATGGGAGTCACTACATGTTCCTTACGTCCTATGCATCATCTTTATATGACACGGTAAAATCTTGAAACCCTTAGATGCCAAGTAAAAACTTTTCTACATTGTAATCTACTGCTATTTAACCTTTTTTTTCTTTAAGTCAATACTAAATTGGTACAATTATCATGGTACTCTACATAAAAACTGAGGTCGGTTTTCTACAACTACTATTTGGTTCCTAAACAAAAGTACTGGCAATTATACACATCCTTGGATGTTTTGACCTTTACGACTGTCCTATTTATTTGATTTACGTCACAGGGAAGAAATATTAATTACATTATCTAATAAANTTCTCAATTAACATGCTTTTAACCTGGAGTAACATTTGGTCTGGAAAAATTTTAGAACAAATCTGTTTCTGACTTTATTTTTTCACGATACTAGTTTAAAATAAAGCTGTTAGTCTTATCAATTACCTCTATTAAAAAGTCAGCTTGATGGTGAGAGAAGCACCTGGTTGGACAACGTTCACATCAAATCAATGACTTTACGTATTTTTAAATAGCGTAAGCAAACAATAATTATATCTTGCAATTTGTATCATTAAGTTACCGTGTCCTTTCTTCGCTCTTAATTCTTCAGGCAATTTCAAAATGTATTTACACTCTACAACTTGTACTGTTTCTGTCGTGGGCTTTGTTTACACATAGTCTGAATTATGTGCAAGTTACTGAGTTTTCCCTTAGACGCAATCCAATTCGATTGGTGTACTTTGAACCTGGCAAATCCACTGCGATATCAAATCGAATTCCTTGATATTAAAGTAGTGATATCTCTTGAAATTATATCAAAATGATGATTTCTTTGTGTTTCAAATTAATCACTTTGGCATTTTTTGAAGTTATATACTTCAGAGTAAAATCTTAGACAGTCCCTCGCTCTACCTCCCTTGCTGTCATATTTTCCATAACGCGGTGGCGTTTTATTTTCCTTTATAAGCTTGTAACCATTCCCACTACCCCTACAACATACATCACTGCCGGCCTGAACAAAAACAGATCCAGCTCAACGTTGATTGCAAAAGGTAAATTTTGTCTTCTTCCAACTGTTCCATCTTACCTGTATCCTACCTTCACGCATAAAAACTGGTTTCATTCTATTAACTTACAACCTCCCATTCTCTAGAGAATCCTTGTATGTTTCTGCCTCCACTTCACTTTACATTTCCTTTGCTTACCAATATGACATCATAAACAGATGACATGGGTTCCCTTTCCTAATTTGCTTTGGTAGCTCATAACTAAAGAAAATGGCTAAAAGGCTTAGTGGTAAAGGCTTGTTGCAACTTCGAAATGTAGCATCCTATCCGCTGCACATTTGATCACAGCCTTCCATTCTACGCACATAGCCTGTATGCATCAGACGTACACTTATGATAAACCTTTTCTCTTACAGCATACCGTACCTCTTCCTTTGAGGCTAGAGCAGATGTCTCTCTAAAAACATGAAATGTAAGGGACCGCTCCTCCCGATACTTATGAGCAATCATTGTATACGACAATATTTTTGATACACGATAATATTTTACTTTTTATGGGGACCTGGGTTTTCCTTTTGATCGGGAGAGCTAGCCTGCTGCCCTTTGTACAAGTATGGGAGTCACTACATGTTCCTTACGTCCTATGCATCATCTTTATATGACACGGTAAAATCTTGAAACCCTTAGATGCCAAGTAAAAACTTTTCTACATTGTAATCTACTGCTATTTAACCTTTTTTTTCTTTAAGTCAATACTAAATTGGTACAATTATCATGGTACTCTACATAAAAAATGAGGTCGGTTTTATACAACAACTCTTTGGTTCCTAAACAAAAGCAATGGCGATTATACAAGGCCTTGGATGATTTGACCTTTACGAATGTCATATTTATGTGGTTTCCGTGAAAGGGAAGAAATAATAACTATATTATCTAATAAACAACATCGGTTTATCTGATACCTGCAAAACAAGAAAATCTCTCCTTCAAACTACTCGACAAACGGCACTGGAATCTAGAAGATAAACTCTTGAACAACGATATAGCGGCAAAGCACGGTAAACCAAAATACACGTTATCTACCTGGCAATAGTTTTCAAAATATGCTTTCTATGCCTCCTAAAATGGCAAAATATGCCTTCTATGCCTCATAAAATGTCACACCTGTGCAAGGAGGATCGGGTGGGAGCAACTGGGTGCTTCAAAAGAGATAACAAGCTTAAGACGTTAATAAAGCCAAATATATGGGGTCAAAATTTGGGAAATGTAAATACTTTTAAGATTTTACTATCACCAAATAATGCTCTTTAAAAGTGGAAATGTGGAATAAGTAAAGTTCAAAGCAAAACTTTAAGAATCGAGTTTTGTAATGTAGGAAATGATTAATTATCGATAAAAACATGAAGTCAACTACTCTGTTTAAGAAAGATCTAAAAGCTTTTAGTTCAAAATTCATTCTGGACCATGTTACTAGTGTCTCTTGGTACAACTTACGTAAAAGAAAAAGAAAATTAAAACTCATTTCAAAAAATCATGAATAACATGTACATCTATTACAAAAGTCCTGGCTGGCTTGTTTCTTGTTCTTTGAGTGAGTAGAGAACCTGGATCGAAAGGAGGCGATTTCCACTTCACTTCTCCTAATTCTCCATAATTAAACCCTATCATACTTGCACCTACACTTACCTTGTATCTTCTCATGCAATCCTTTTTATTTCTTGTTGGTACAGATTCTGCAATACGGTCCCATCTCTCTGGTGTATTGGCTGGGAAGGTCTTCAGAGCTTGTTCTAAAAGCTACAGTAAAAAGAGTTTAGTATTAAGGCCAAAAAGACACAACCGTAGTACCTCCATACCCAAATCAAAAATGACAGGAAGGGGTCTTATTAAAAAACTGTTAAAGTACAAGGTGTAAATTTCGCTATAATCTGTTTAGACTGACATTTGAGGACCCATGGCTCATCAAGTTTGAAAAAACGCTACTACCACATACACAAAACTATCCAGCCATATGACGTAAAACAATGACTGCAAAGGTAGCTTTGCTTGTATCAGTAATAACGATTCCCCTGATAAAATCTGAAACCCTACGGGAAATTAGATGCAACAACTTACTAATCAAAGTTGTAAGTTTACATGGCGAGTAAAAAAAATAGGATCTGATCGGGTAATAATTGTAGGAAAATTTAAAAGAAGACTCCTATCTTGTTTTGAAATTTATATTTTTCACATGCAAAGACTTTCTCCTTTTTTCCCCGTTGCAATACCTTCTACTAGCTTTAGAATTTAAGTGATAAAGTCGCTAACAGTGATTCCCAGCGGGTACCAATTGCAGGAGCTGAAAATACCGAAAAAGAAAGTTTTAGTACCTAATACACAGCCTCTACATAGACGTCGAAATTAAAACAGAAGTTATGTGAGACAACTCTTGTCAATGAAAAGTTACAAATAACTGGATTTTTAAGCACAAATAACATAACAGCAAATAAAAACCAAAATTAAAAGGGTCAGTATATCAGCAGAAGTGTTTATATTGTACGTATCTATATTATATATACATATTTATACGTAAACATGCAGCTAGATGTAGAAATATAGATATAAAATATGATTAATTTAACAAGTACAAAATCAAATTTAACATGGTAGTCTTGAATGCAGATATGATTAAATGTATCACAAAATAAGGCTTTAAAGTCTCGTCTGTATTTTTTGATGATATTAATATAGCTTGACAACTCAATGTTGTTTGTAAACTTTTATTTATCCTGTCGTGGCTTCCAAGTTGTGCATTTCAAGAACTGCTTTGTTTCTCAATGTTTTTTCTTGGGCTGTGCATTCGACAGTTACAACTGAGAAACCAGATATGGTTGATACAGTTGTTCTGTTTCTGTTCTTTTAGTTGACCCAAACAGCACACATGATCTCAATATTCTTGCTAGCGCAACTGATGTCGTTTAATCAAGAGCCGAGTCCTTATCTCCCTCCAACATTGATGCACAATCGTTCTAATCTTAACCAGGACGAGATTGTTTCTCCTCTTGAAGAATGCTCAACAATAATGGTATTTGTTTTGTCATTTTCTTCAGATCTTTTTTATGGTTCTTATATTTAATCCGATGGTGTGGCTTCTTCTAAAAAGGTGAAGTTTTCATATTGTGCTTAAGACTACCTTACGCCTGGAGGTGATTTGGTATCTCTATTATTCTACCACCCTGTCCTACATCCACTACGGTTGTCACATCTAGTCTAGTTTCATCTTGATGTTCTTGATCGATGTCAGAGACATATTTATAACTGGATAAGTCAAAGTCTTGCTGCTACTCTTCAACCTTTGACTTTTGTCTAAGCCTTTTCTATATGTATTGTTACGGCAATTGTTCTAATGTGCTTTCCTTCCTGGTATCAGTTCATTGTGTGACTCACTTCTCTTAATGTCTTTATTCTTATTGCAGTTGTTACTATTCGTTGTAATAAATCTATCTATGAATATAGTTTCTTTCTTTCAACGGCAAAATTAGGGAACTGTTTGGCTTCGGACTGTTTTCCTTCAACATATGACAAATGCCTAAGATCAACTCTTATCTCTTGGCCTATTCTTTTACTTTTTTTGCTCTTTCTTCGCACTTGCATACGCCCAGTGGCTTTATGCCCTGTATGGATATTAACCATACAAAAAAAATAATAATTCCAAATTTTTAAAGATAAATTCTTGTAATGGATTATTTTGCGTCAACATAATTATATTCATGATACGAAATTGTGGGGAAGAATGGGTTAACATTAAAATAGGAATTGAAGATCAGCAGTGAAATTCAGCCATGGAATTCAATGATTCTCCAGAGATAATATTGCTAATCTCAATGAAAAAAGAAGCAGCTGAAACAACAAGAATTGGGTCCCAGGTTAAAAATAGAAACGAAGATAAAGGAGAAAATTCTGCCCCTGCAAGCAGAAATGGGCTTCCGTATTGGGCTGCAAAAACAATGTCATCATCAAATATGTCGGAACAGATTAGGAAGCATGGCACGAATCAGTTAGGTTTTGTTTATATTTTTATAAACTAGAGTAAATGGTTTTTACTTCTGCAAACCCAGAGTCAGAATAGAGCCAGTGGTTCAACTATAAAAAGTATTTAATGCTACGTTGTGGCGTCGGGATTTTCGATTGTGGTGAGCTGAAGGGTACCCTTGCCGAAACAATTTATAAGCAACAAAAGACAAAGATTACCCTTTGCTCTTCCGAACTCCATGGTACTTCATTACTACCACCTAAATAAATAAAAACAGATTATAAAAAATAAATAACCAAATAAATAAACAAAACATTCTATACACCGCATTTACAATTAGAGGCAGCTACGTTTCCCTTAACGCGATTTTTGCCACTTGTAAAAAACCACAATGATCGAAAGGTTCCGTCACTTCCAATTAACACGGGGCGGTAAGATAGTTCCAACCCAATTTTTTAAAACTAAGCTTTGTAACCAGGGAACATGCTTTTATATTGAATTAAAATAGGAAAAACTTTATTCTAACCTCAAAGGCCTTGATACCCATTCCGTGGATGAGTAAGAGTCCAATTTTCTGATATCTTACATTATATCAAAACGAGGCCGGTAGAAGCCAGATCTGCAAAAGCTCACATTTTCTTGTTGGGAAAAGACATGTCATTAAAACTATGCAATTAAAAATAGCAAAAAGTGCTAACTTACACTTAGCTCATTCGTAAACAGGACGGGTAAAAATTGCCGATGATGATAAATTGACTAAAGAAAAGCTAATATATCAGTGATAGACGTTCGATTGACAGAAAACAAGAACTATCAAAAATGATCAAAACATTTTCCATTTAAGAAATCCAAATGAAACTTAGTAGATATAAGTTTCAGTGTTATCATGAGCTTTTTCCTCAAGATTGTAGATATCATCCCTGATCTTCCTATTCTTCTATCTGGCGATCAATTACAATTTATGAAAATTTAAGGTTCATTTATAGGCAACTTACTATCATCCCTTAAAGTTGGTCCAGATTCAGTTTTCACGTTCTTCGAGGCCGTAGATTTCTCTAATTTTTCAAACGCTTTCTTGTTTATTTCTTCCTTGGCTGTTGAATCTGTATAAAATTGTGAAAAATTACCATGATAAGGTACCGCTACCAGGGAGACAGAGACAGAGAGAGAGAGAGAGAGAGAGAGAGAGAGAGAGAGAGAGAGAGAGAGAGAGAGAGAGAGAGAGAGAGAGAGAGAGAGAGAGAGAAAGAGAGAGAGAGAGACAAATAGAGGGAGAGAGAGAGAGAGAGAGAGAGAGAGAGA
>RDPX01000282.1:306829-319326 GCA_003991215.1 Morbakka virulenta | reverse complement strand
TATCCATTTCGACAAGCCTGTTTCGTGATTTTACTCACTCGTCAGGAAATGTACAAATAAAAATATTCCAGTAGCGCTTTATATATCTTATTTACAACTGGTGTTGGTACGCTTAAGTGTTCATTAACAAAAGTTTTTTTCTATGGCGGCAAGAAGATACAAGTTCGTTTCTTTTGTTCAAAGTGGGTAATTGTGGGCGGTAGATTATTAGGAATTTTTCTTTGATGCAGAGGTTGTATCTTTTGTTTGTGTTATTGTAGGGTCGGTTTGTTGAAAGGATTCTCCAAGACATTGTATGGTCTATTACTCTAATACGGTTAACCGAATCGAATGTACCATATATATATATTTCCATGTCAAGCAGCAATAGCAACAGCAGTTGGAACTTACAAAGCAAACAAATTTCAAGCATTATTGCTAGTCATACCCTCTCCAGAAAAATATATACAAGAAAATACGAAAACGCCGGTAAACAAATAAAAACACTAGAAACCTACCAAAAGTGGTAAAATTGTTCTGTCTCCTCAAAGCTTGAATTCATATCACCAACGGAGGGCACTGGTTGCTTAACGGACCATCTAATCCGTACAAAGGCGGAAAAAAATAGATGTGATTCTCACAATGGTACGCATTTTTATTACCACGTTTGGTAGAATGTTCAGTTGGAGAATAACAGCAAGTAGCACCAAGCAGTCAACATGTGTATCTATGCATGTATTACGTATTTGTACATATTTATGTATATATGTATGTTTGTGTGTGTACGTATGTATGCGTATAACCGTATGTATATATTACGTATATATACATCACCTATTTGTATCTACCTATGTATGTGTATATGTTTGTGTACGTATGTACCAGTGTCAATGTATACATCTATCACATAAAAAACCACCAACATAGGTATATAATATACTCATTTACACAAACTGCTACTACTAAAAACAATAAAGATAAAATACGTGAAGCAGACTATACTAGAAGTAGTATATATAATACAAACTATATGATACAAACTGGGAATGAAATACATCTTCCTTACATTGTAGCCCATGTCACATAACGTTATATCAACTACAACTTTGAATACAAATTTACGTCAGGTCTAGTTTAAGTATGTATACTGGTAAATGATTTTCGAGATGAATGAATACATTATCATGGCCAATGACGTGAGCACTTCTGCACTTGACGCTTATAATAATAGACTGCCTAAACATTAACACCCTTTGCTGCAAGAATTAACAAGATACAGCAACACTTCACGAGAGACAATTATCAACCTTCTACATGACAACTTTTCCTACAAAAATCTTGACTTGTCACATATTGTCACACACATGGAAATCGCTGTAGTAAGAACTCCGGAGAATCAGAGGAATCCAATATCAGATAGCGGCATAGTGTTGCTGCAGTTATAACAACATACAAATGGTTCTCAAAAGAAAAACGACCATTACTAGAATTCTTGAAAACAGGGCATTAACTTAATTCATAATTACAACAATATGCAAATCAGTTAAATAAAACATAATTTCAACAACGCTTTCTTAAATTGATTGGGAGGTTGAAATAACAAAATTAATATTACCGTCATCTCCCTTAAACCCCCCCCCCCCCACACACACACACACACTGGTGTCAAACTTACGTGTTTTTAAGGGTTTCACTCTCAGTACTTTACCTTGCATTTTCTTTAAATTTATCACCAAACACTTTGAAAAAGTTGTCCTTGTTCGAAGAAGAGACCGGCGGAACTGCATCATCAACATCTGTGTCGACACTGTCAAATGCTCTCCTTGTATTTGGGTTACTAAGGGTTTCGTAAGCTTTCGTCAAACAAGTAAAGTAATCGTGTTCATTAAACTCTTGTTGGAATGGCCGTTGCGAAGCTTTCTTATCTGGGTGATACTTGAGAACTTTTCGCCTATCTGTTGAAAATACAGAGCATTTTTTAGATGGACGACAGGTATATACTATGAAATCAGTGGCAGGCAAACTTTTTAGCAAGAGGGCCAAACACAACGAAGTCGAGGTCCACATAACAATTTTTTTCCAAACCAGAACCTATCGTAAAACAAATCATTTAATTTTGACATGCATAAATAGTTTAACTTTGTCAGATACGTCAAATATGATGGTAATGCTCTTTTGGACATCTAGTGATACAAAGCAAATACAATAATACCATTAATTATCAAAACTGTGCCATACATCAATATGCGTTCTATAATGTTATCATACGACAAACAAAAGTCAATGGACACAGTGAAATAATTCCAATTGTTAAAAACATTTGCTCGCTTATAAATGTGAGTCCATAGAGCACCATCATTTTCTTCACAAACTCTGGTGGAAACACCTTCAGGAAGTCCACCAAAAAGCTCTTTAGAATTGACATTTAAAACAGCTTCCTTCAATCTTAAATCACATTACATATCGATCAAATTCATGTGTCAGTCATTATGGGTCTTAACGTAGTCAACGGAAAATGGTGGAGCCACCACACTGAAACCTTTTTCCAGTGTTTCAAAATCTGTAAATCTTGTTTCGAACAAATTTTTCAATTTAACTGGTTGTTGGCTGTACTTTTTGTTCAGTTCAACATCAACAATTACAGGATTTAGAATTGGAAAATGAGTTAAGACACCTTGTTCTGCCTGATACGAGAACTGGTTTACTTTTACGGTAAATGTACAAAATATTATACATTTCATGTGTAAAGACATTTTTACATTCGGCTCATTTAAATTCTCAACGAAGAAAATCTTCTATCAATGCAAAATTACACTTAATTCCTTTTCGCCCAATACTTCTTTTAAGTAAACAATAGAAGACCCTAAACCGTTTTCAAGATTTTTCCCTGACTCAACCTTCGAACACTATTGTAGAAAATGAGCTCACTGTGTTCAGCTTCCAAATCAGCCACCAATGAGAACTGTTTATGGCTGAGTTCTCTTGAATGCAGTCGACAGCCTCCACAGCTGGGTTCAAAATGTGTTTTACAAAGAGCACTACTGTCTTGAGAATGCGGCTTCACAAACTTCCTGTAAATACAACATTCTGCAGCTAGCATACTCCTAACTAACCATTTTACTTTCCTGGGCTGTCCATTCTGAGATGAAACGTTTCCATTTTTGTCCCAAAGAAATTTAATATACCCATCTTGTGATATACCATGTGGAACTTTCTGAAAGAAGCACTAGAGAAAGTAAGCAAAGATAATTTCTCTAGGTTATGTACTTTGCAAAATGTCAACGATACTTTATTTTGTTCAATTTTCCACTCAGCTTGTTCACCATGAACACATATTGAATCAAAGCTTCCTTCAAAGAAGTGCTAAGTATGCAAGCATAATATGAAAGACCTAGTCTTGTTTGATTGGCTACATAAAGCATTTTTCCAACAGCAGATCTAAGGTTGGGTACTTCTTTCTTATTAGTCTACGATTAGTATTGGCAATATTTTCTTCTAACTGCACGGCTTCATTACTACTCTCATAAATGTGCTGAGTAAAACACATTTTTTCATTCCTCTGATCAACTTTGTACTCAAATAGTTAAAACTACCTTATTCTTCACTGCTGATGTTGGAAGTATTAGCCAGATTATCGTTAACTTCATATTTAAATTTCTTTATTCCTGACCAGAAAAAATCATCTAAATGGCCATTCATCACCCCTTGTAATACTCTACTAAAAATTGCTTCATCATAGTTTCCTTTCTGCACTTTCAACTTGAATACTTGCTCTGAGATATTCAAGTACCACATTCCGGCGGCCTCAGTTAGACGATAAACACATTAATACAATTTTTCTGTGTTAGCTTCAGGTGGAGGTATCAGAAAAATATTGCGCTGCAGATTATGTCCATGAAGCAAACCAATTTGAATATATAGATATTCACAGTGCTTTACATTAAGGCCAAGGACTTAATTTTCCATTCTTTTTAAGCAGAAAACGCTGTCTTCTGGCTTGCATCATTAACGTCCTCCAAAACATTATAGCCTTCACAATTCTGAAGTTCTCTTAACATATTTTTAATCTATCTGTGTTATGAGTAAATGAAATCAGTACTTTCTCTGACTCAGCCTTTTTCTATTTTGACACTGTTTGGTCAGAGATTTTCCTTCTTTTGTTTAGGAATCAAAAGCATTTACCATCACTTTACTTTCTTGTTGCTTTACCAGCTCTTGAAATAATACAAGAGATTTTCTTGCCATCTTTTGTTTTAGCTAACACATTCTGACTGCTATTAGAAATTACTCTCAGGAAGATACGGTTCTTCAAGCGCATTGGTTTCTTGTGTTATGCTTCCAAAGCCATGAATATATAGGTTATCTTCTACATGACATCTCTGGTGTATTTTCAGCACTAAAAACATTATTCTCAGCAATATAAACATAAGGTTGTAAAGTTTCATTGTTCTCTTAATCTTTATCATGTTGGTTATCATACTCTTATGACGCTACTGTTGGAACTAATACTCTCATTAATACTATTATCCCTCAGTTTGTTTGGAACCGTTTCTGAGTATTCACGTATCAAGCAACTTGGTTGAACCTTGGCAGAAAGGGATTCATCTTTGATTAAAACAGTCTGACCTTCCGATGCGAAGACTACCCCAGGGTCTTTCCACGCTGAAACACTTTCACGTTTGTAATAAACTGGACTGCCATTTTCAAAAAGTAGTACAGGTATAATCGCGTGT
Source organism: Morbakka virulenta (assembly GCA_003991215.1). Taxonomy (NCBI): domain Eukaryota; kingdom Metazoa; phylum Cnidaria; class Cubozoa; order Carybdeida; family Carukiidae; genus Morbakka; species Morbakka virulenta. Next base: position 314,614 of record RDPX01000282.1, on the reverse strand, counting down.
TTTCTAATCCTTGACGTGCAGTGTAAAGTGTCTTAAATTATCTAAGGTAGATTGCTACGGATTCCTTAAACTCTTAGGCTAAGAGTATGCACACAATAGTCTTAGAAGGAGGGTTTCTTATATTTCTTGCATATTTCACACTAATTATGTAGACTCCTTCCTTTTCATCTTCGAGAAAAAATTCGTCCAGCTTCTGTTAATAACAAATAAGGATGTTAATAACAATATCTGCATAAAGCAGGATCGATTTCTGCAGCTGCTTCTAGTCTTTTTCCTATTAGTGTATCCGCTACTGCTGGTCCTTGCAGCTACTTAATTTTACAACAAAATTTCCAAAATTGCAATTCCTTTACCCATGTTCATAAGGTTCACTGTTCTAAAATTCAGGAGGTTTTTTTATAAGAGCTCATGTTGTTATGCACTGTATAATACAATTTTGTCGTCTAAAGGTCAAATCTATTGCGTATCACCAACATCTTTAATCCTTTCATTTTAGCAACGTCTTTGAATCTTATACAACTCTTGCAGCAAGATTGTTCTTCTTCTCTCCAGCGGTTGCTGAATTTCTTTTATTAATCTTTTTCTTCCTGGCTCAGCTAGTCTTTTCTACTACCTACCGTAGTTTCTGGGGCACCCACAGTGGAATAATCAAAGCTCCTGGTAAGTAAGTGTAAGTAGCAGTAGTATGGCACCCAACACTAGCTCCACACCAGAATTACGTTCTGATGCGTGTCTTCCACATTATATTTGTTCCCGAGGCCCCCTAAGTCTGATTTTACTTTAGTAATTTTAGAAGTCCCAATATCTCATTACCAAACCATAACTAGTTTCATAGCTTTCTCTTTCTCTTCCAAGAAATCTATTTGACAACAGTTACAAAAATATTTCGCTTCAACATAAATTTCTTTCATTCTTTGCACAATGTAGGCAAAGTTCAGGAAATTATGGTAAAAAATATTTAGCAGCTAAGCTAAAGTGTTCAAATGGCAGATATTCGTTTAAAATCCACGCTGAAGATCTCGCGAAACAGTGTCAGAACGCTTAAAATGCTCTGTTTAAACTCTTAATCGTAACTGGTGTCCCTCAATGAATTTATCTTTCAAGCTCATGAATTATAAGTCACTTGAATTTTAATAGCTTTATTTTCATACCTTTTTCAAACCTTTCTTGATCACATAATCAATAGGAATATACTTACAAGCCTTTCGTATGTCTTCTTCAGTTGCATTAAATCTTTCAATTCCCAAGCCAAGAACTCTGTAGTGATCTTGCTTCTACAAGACAAAGGCAAAGATGAAACTATTTACATTTCGCCAAACCTTATTTTTATCTTTGAAATACGTACAGGTACACCTACACAGTGAATTCTATCAGTGGAGAAAAACTGTCCACTGAACCAAGGTGCCCACTTACTTAAAACTCTCTAAATTGTGTAAGCTGTTAGTCTTCCTTATGCCGTCTATGCTCTGTCTACAGCTGAAGAACTTTTCATATGTGTGAAAAGGTTTTAGGAAAGTTGGAAAATATGAAAATTTACATATCTAAACTTAACAAAAAATAGGGTTTGAACTTCTTAGTAAAAATACTTAAATTTGACATACTCGTAACTTTTTTTCTTCTATACATAATAGGAACATAAACAAATATGGTAATCACAACAAAAACGCCGCAGAAATGAAAAAGAATGGTGCTTTCCGTATATACTACAAAGAAAAGAGAGTGATACTAAACTCTTTAGCTGTGTATGTTCATGTGCCAACCAAATTTTTTATCCTGTTTGCTATTTTTATGTCATTAATGTTTATGTTTTATGTCAAAAATATTCACTAGGATCTCCCATACTTTGTTTCAATGCATTTATACAACATGCCTGTTCCGAAAAGTATATATATATATAGATATAGATATAGATATAGATAGATATCATAACGAGGTATCCGCTTTGGAGGATTGAGAACATTAATGATTTCCCTTTTCCTACATACAAAATCTTCTTCTTCTTCTTCTTCTTTCGGCGTTTCCCTTTTCTGGGGTCGCCACAGCGACTTGACTTCTTCCACTTACGTCGTTCATGTGTATTTTGGTTGGTCAACCCAAGTTCCCTCATGTCATCTCCCACACAGTCTCTCCATCTNGGTTTTCTTAACGATCAAGATTTTTCAGCATTACTTCCAGTTTTCGAGTAACGGAAATTTTGCGTACGCTGATGACAAATTTCGTACAAAAACCCCTAAAAACAACGATTAGCAATGTTTAATCAATAAACAAAATCAGACGATAATGGTTTTCTTAACGATCAAGATTTTTCAGCATTACTTCCAGTTTTCGAGTAACGGAAATTTTGCGTACGCTGATGACAAATTTCGTACAAAAACCCCTAAAAACAACGATTAGCAATGTTTAATCAATAAACAAAATCAGACGATAATGGTTTTCTTAACGATCAAGATTTTTCAGCATTACTTCCAGTTTTCGAGTAACGGAAATTTTGCGTACGCTGATGACAAATTTCGTACAAAAACCCCTAAAAACAACGATTAGCAATGTTTAATCAATAAACAAAATCAGACGATAATGGTTTTCTTAACGATCAAGATTTTTCAGCATTACTTCCAGTTTTCGAGTAACGGAAATTTTGCGTACGCTGATGACAAATTTCGTACAAAAACCCCTAAAAACAACGATTAGCAATGTTTAATCAATAAACAAAATCAGACGATAATGGTTTTCTTAACGATCAAGATTTTTCAGCATTACTTCCAGTTTTCGAGTAACGGAAATTTTGCGTACGCTGATGACAAATTTCGTACAAAAACCCCTAAAAACAACGATTAGCAATGTTTAATCAATAAACAAAATCAGACGATAATGGTTTTCTTAACGATCAAGATTTTTCAGCATTACTTCCAGTTTTCGAGTAACGGAAATTTTGCGTACGCTGATGACAAATTTCGTACAAAAACCCCTAAAAACAACGATTAGCAATGTTTAATCAATAAACAAAATCAGACGATAATGGTTTTCTTAACGATCAAGATTTTTCAGCATTACTTCCAGTTTTCGAGTAACGGAAATTTTGCGTACGCTGATGACAAATTTCGTACAAAAACCCCTAAAAACAACGATTAGCAATGTTTAATCAATAAACAAAATCAGACGATAATGGTTTTCTTAACGATCAAGATTTTTCAGCATTACTTCCAGTTTTCGAGTAACGGAAATTTTGCGTACGCTGATGACAAATTTCGTACAAAAACCCCTAAAAACAACGATTAGCAATGTTTAATCAATAAACAAAATCAGACGATAATGGTTTTCTTAACGATCAAGATTTTTCAGCATTACTTCCAGTTTTCGAGTAACGGAAATTTTGCGTACGCTGATGACAAATTTCGTACAAAAACCCCTAAAAACAACGATTAGCAATGTTTAATCAATAAACAAAATCAGACGATAATGGTTTTCTTAACGATCAAGATTTTTCAGCATTACTTCCAGTTTTCGAGTAACGGAAATTTTGCGTACGCTGATGACAAATTTCGTACAAAAACCCCTAAAAACAACGATTAGCAATGTTTAATCAATAAACAAAATCAGACGATAATGGTTTTCTTAACGATCAAGATTTTTCAGCATTACTTCCAGTTTTCGAGTAACGGAAATTTTGCGTACGCTGATGACAAATTTCGTACAAAAACCCCTAAAAACAACGATTAGCAATGTTTAATCAATAAACAAAATCAGACGATAATGGTTTTCTTAACGATCAAGATTTTTCAGCATTACTTCCAGTTTTCGAGTAACGGAAATTTTGCGTACGCTGATGACAAATTTCGTACAAAAACCCCTAAAAACAACGATTAGCAATGTTTAATCAATAAACAAAATCAGACGATAATGGTTTTCTTAACGATCAAGATTTTTCAGCATTACTTCCAGTTTTCGAGTAACGGAAATTTTGCGTACGCTGATGACAAATTTCGTACAAAAACCCCTAAAAACAACGATTAGCAATGTTTAATCAATAAACAAAATCAGACGATAATGGTTTTCTTAACGATCAAGATTTTTCAGCATTACTTCCAGTTTTCGAGTAACGGAAATTTTGCGTACGCTGATGACAAATTTCGTACAAAAACCCCTAAAAACAACGATTAGCAATGTTTAATCAATAAACAAAATCAGACGATAATGGTTTTCTTAACGATCAAGATTTTTCAGCATTACTTCCAGTTTTCGAGTAACGGAAATTTTGCGTACGCTGATGACAAATTTCGTACAAAAACCCCTAAAAACAACGATTAGCAATGTTTAATCAATAAACAAAATCAGACGATAATGGTTTTCTTAACGATCAAGATTTTTCAGCATTACTTCCAGTTTTCGAGTAACGGAAATTTTGCGTACGCTGATGAAAATTTTCGTACAAAAACTCCGAAAAATAACGATTAGCAATGTATAATCAATAAACAAAATCAGACGATAATGGTTTTCTTAACGATCAAGATTTTTCAGCATTACTTCCAGTTTTCGAGTAACGGAAATTTTGCGTACGCTGATGAAAATTTTCGTACAAAAACTCCGAAAAATAACGATTAGTAATGTATAATCAATAAACAAAATCAGACGATAATGGTTTTCTTAACGATCAAGATTTTTCAGCATCGCTTCCAGTTTTCGAGTAACGGAAATTTTGCGTACGCTGATGACAAATTTCGTACAAAAACTCAAAAATAACGATTAGCAATGTTTAATCAATAAACAAAATCAGACGATGATGGGCACATTGAAACCTAATAATTATATAAAAATTGAGGTTTATGCTGGAAATATATAAAATAAAATTAGCCGTCGCAATAACACATTCTGCGATTGGAATCTTCAAAATTACCAGATGAAAACCGTATTGTAACTGGATAGGGGTCATCTTCCTGCGAATCTTCAACTTTTATCTCATCGACGGAAAGTGGTTTAGCATAGTCTTTTCTGTTGGTATTATAATGGGAAGTGTTCTTAACCATTAAAAAAAATATTTTAAAAATTCAGTTGTAGTGAACGGCCGTTGATGGGTGAATATCAGCGCTCTACTGAAATTGTCTTAACACACATACAAAATTACCCAAAATTAATGTGAAACCACTTATGAAGTTCAGGAAAAAATATTTTTTAAAAGCTACCTGAAAGGGACAGTAAATTACCTATCTAGGAACAAAATACATAACATTTGCTACCGTAGTTTCTCAAATAACTGATCCATTCACTGTTTACTAAAACCAGTAAAAATATGTTTCTGGGATTACAGGTCAATAACTTGAAAGAAAGTCTTATTTTTCGCATTTGGATTCAAGAAAGGGATAAAAAACCTCACCGATTTTGACAAGTTCGGTTTTATTTAAAATACAAGTATGGTACATGAAAATACTACCAGTAGTTTCGTATGGCTTTGTTGTTTATATTTCCACTCCAGTTCTTTTGAGTTATTTAAAGTATTCCTGACTGCAGGAATGCATTGTCGTGTATCCGCCAGGGATCTTTGTCATTGGACAGGGTAGGACCAGGTGTTCTGTGTCCTGAGGGGCAATGTGACATTTGGGGCAGGTAGCAGACTCTCTCAGGCACCATTTGTGCAGATTGGCAGCGGTTCTGCCATGGCTTGATCTCAGCCTGTTGGCCGTGATCCACTGTCTTCTATTGGCGGTCTTGAAACCTGGTTGCAGGCGTGTAGGGTCTTCTATAAGGTCTCCCCCTCTTGGGATGTTCTTTTCCCAGTATTCTGCCCACGCCCTATCTATGTTGACTACCAGTTAATTTCAATATCAGTGTTCATGACGTTTTTATCCAGTACACAAATGTCAGGAACGCAGGAAAAATACCACTTTCTGTTTTCTCAAATGACCTTTCAACGTGAGACTTCCAATATTTCCAGTTCTCCTTTCACGCGATCAACACCTTGACCTTTTTTAATCTTCATTGTGAAGATTTAAAAAGGACTCATATTCAAAAAGCTGCGTCTTTCAAATAAAATTCTCCGTGGCTAAAAAATATGTGAAGTAAGATAAAGATAAAGATTATAAGAGTTTTGTAATTTTTGGGCGTTTCTCGTTTGAGAAAATACGGGATTAATTTGCTGCTTAATTTGAATCCTTTTTTTTCAGATGAACATACTGCACAGACATTGTAAATTGGAAACTATGAAGAGCAATAAAACCGAACGTTTTTCGAATTAAGCTGGATTGCTAAAAACTGAAAAAACAGTATGTTCATTACTTTTCCCATAAATAATGAAAACAAGCACTGGGAAAAAATCAAAATTGACAAGGGAAATAGCTGTTTTTTTGCTACCTTCGAGAAAATTATGGTTGGTTTTACCAAGGTAGTGCAGAGCATATTCAGTTTCTGGAAATAAGATGTTTTGATGCTAAGAAAATTGCTTTATTTTGGTTCTAACAAAAAATCAATCCCACTTTTAAGCCCACCTGGATATAAGCCCAGGGCCTATATCCGGGATTTTCCGATGTATTCTTTGCAACATTTATGAATATTTACCCTAAACATTTATTCAAACTATTCTATTATTCAAAATAATTATTCAAAAACTAAAATCATGAAAGCTGATTAAAAGTTAAAGTTGGTCAGGGAAACTTTGATTCTGTTGGTTTGGGTTTTTTGTTTGTTTTTCTTTTATTAGCTAGTAACACCATTTTATAGTCAATGACTGAGATAAAAACAAATAGAATACCTTTTTAGCTCGATGTTCTCACTTTGTACTCCCAAATTACTGTTGGCATATCCCAACACCAGTAATATAGCAATCTTTTCAATAAGGTGGAGATAATAAGTAGAGCAGCCTTTTTGAACACCAGGTCATTGGATCTCTTATCATATTGTCATCAAGTAACATGACATGCTAAAAGGGAAGTCTAGATGGTCTCAATCTATTCACCAAATTATATCACAGAAGTGACAGAGTTCAGTTAGTTGACTCTGACTGTTTTCAAAGCAACTTGGTCTGAAGTGGCAATGTATCACAGAGAGTTCATAGATTATATCTCATCACAGCCCCACTATCCTTGCTGTGTATGCATCTCATCTCATTAGCTTAGGTGTGCCTTATTTTATATCACTCTCTACTATGTACACATCGTTGTCTTCATCTCAGTGAAGGGTCATTTCACTGTCTATGTGTAATATTCCTTGGTACAGGTTTGCGATTGAAGTTTCAGACTGTTACTGGGGCATTCTTTTGGAGATGCTGATTCTCTGGATATGGGGTACATATCAGTGTTGATCTCAATGTATCTGTAATGAGTCAACAAACTTGATTTATGTCTGTCAATATCAATGTCAAGTGCAACATAAGAATGCATAGCTTTATTGAGTACATGAAAACAATGTCTTCTTGATATCACCCATCCTTTTCAAATATATTAAGGTAAATTACTATTATCATTATTATTATTATTATTATTATCATCTTTTTTCACATTTTGTGTCTGGCTGTTTTTATTGCCGAGTTCTATGCTGACAGGCGGGTCATAACAAATGACCATGGGCTACCAGCATTTTCTTTCTCAAAACTCCAGTACTTTTCGCAAAATCCTGGCTGTTCCCAACAACGTTGTCTTTTGAAGTACTCCTAAGTTACAGTGAATCCCAAGCTTTTCAACCCACTTTTTAAATCCTTTGGTCACAGATCCCAGAGCTCCAATAGCAATAGGTACAACTTCTACTTTCTTCAGTTTCCACAGTCTTTTTATTTCTCTTTTCAGATCTTGATACTTTTCT
>RDPX01000282.1:255281-277776 GCA_003991215.1 Morbakka virulenta | reverse complement strand
TTTTTGCGGTATCAGGGTGATGGGGATTTGCTTTGTCACAAACATTAATATTGAAGGATTGAGTAACTTGGCTTCGAATGTTTTCTTCCAAGCTTTTACTTCTCCACCACTTAATGACTTGCAGGTTTTTTCAGCGCTAGATCATAAAATATGTTGAAAGCTTCTTCATTTCTTGTACCTTCAAACTTGTCAAAGGTTGGTCTAGCAAGGCGTAAACCTGTGATTTTAGACATTTTAATGCTCTTGAAGGATTGTCCATCATGGAGTAAAGACTGTGGCCATGTTATAGACAAAAAAGAAAGAAAATTCTCTCATGTACGCTTGACATCCGTCCATTTATCACTTGAATTGTCTATCAATTTTACTAGGTTTTAAATACTGCCTCCATAATTAATGAACAACGTCATACAGTGACATAAGCTTGTTACAGCACTCTGCATAAACTACCATCTTGCAGGACACACCTTATCAAGTGTTGACCATTTGTCATTGTTTTCATGATTTTTTTTGAATATCACCCAGTTTTTTCTCACGTACACACAGTCTCTCCATCTTCTCTTTGGTCTCCCCGGTCTTCTCCTGTCTTGTAGCTCCATGTTAAGCACACGTATCTCACTGTGCCTATCTTCTCTCCTTAGGACATTCCTCTACCACCTCAAACGTGCCTCTGCCAGTTTTCCTGCAATGTCACATACGCCGATGGTGCCTCTACTCCTCTCATTTCTAATCATATCCCTCCTTGTAACTTCAAGAGACCACCTTAGTCTGCGGAATTTTGCTGTCTGGAGATTTTTCTTAAGACTACAGATTAGGATGGTGGTCTCTAGCCCATACAACATGGCAGGCCTTACCATCGTCTTGTACAGCTTCCCTTTGACGTTTACCGGCACTTTTTTATCGCACAGAATTCCAATCATATTCCTCCAGCTGCTCCACCCTCACTAAATCCTTTCCTGCACTACCTCCACTTTATTCGATAGTGGACCCGAGGTACTTATAGTCCCCTACTTCTGGCAGTTCACCATCAAATAAAAGATAAAAGAATAAAATAAAAAATGAATAGTCTTGATAAATATATTAACAGAATTAAAATCCTTCCCGCAGCTGAAAAACAATTAGTGGGGGTATACGGAGATACAAGCAACCTAAAAGAAATGGTGATAAAATCAATATTAATGGACAGTATAGTGATTTGGTTATAAAGTATCCAAAACTAATAAATGAATATTTGGCTGAAGCTCATAAGGACCGTAAAATCATTTATGATTAATCACTTGTCGATCTGGTAACAAAAAGGTTTAATTCCAAAAAGAAGTATACACGTCGAGCTGTTAGATAGAATATTCGATAATTTAAATATGCTAGGTGGTATATCTAAACATAAATTTTCTGGCAAAATCAATGTCATTGGTAGATTAATCTATCAAAACAATCCAACTGATGTCTCAGCTTGATCAGTACTTCCCGAGCTCTGGGAATAGTAAACAACCCAATGCTTGTTAAAGCATCATTGATAATTATCGATAAATTACTGGAACTAAATGAAATATCCAGGGACCAATATGATTTTTATGTTAAACAATTTTTAATGTAATCTATATAATATAAATATTCCGTTATTTTATAAAAATCAGCGTCTGGTCAAAATAAAAGTATTTCTCACGAGTTTGTAATCCGGCACAATCCAGAAATTGTTAGCGACAAAAACAAAACGTATTATGCTCTGGTTTCAATCAGAATGTTTTATTTATGGTATAATGTGTCACAAGGTTTTAAAAATAACACTATTTAATATTCTCACGATTCTGGCAATACCNTAATAAATGAATATTTGGCTGAAGCTCATAAGGACCGTAAAATCATTTATGATTAATCACTTGTCGATCTGGTAACAAAAAGGTTTAATTCCAAAAAGAAGTATACACGTCGAGCTGTTAGATAGAATATTCGATAATTTAAATATGCTAGGTGGTATATCTAAACATAAATTTTCTGGCAAAATCAATGTCATTGGTAGATTAATCTATCAAAACAATCCAACTGATGTCTCAGCTTGGTCAGTACTTCCCAAGCTCTGGGAATAGTAAACAACCCAATGCTTGTTAAGGCATCATTGATGATTATCGATAAATTACTTTTCGCACAACCTTCCAAACATCACGCGAGGTGTGGATGGTAATGGTTCACACATTTCTGGTAAGAAAATCATCCGATTCTAGTGTCATGTGGATTATTCTTAGTATACCCATCTCGTAAAGAAGGTAGATGGCCGTTATTGAACAAAATTAACACAAATTGTATTCGCGATCTTCACATATACATTACTGATAATAATAACCAATCCGTAGATTTAAATGGCCTTCTTGTCAGTCTTACGCTTTTGATTAGAGAATGTAATTAATATACTCGTATAATATATGAGAAGATTACGACAAATAAAAATGTTTCAAAAGGTGCCGACCAGAAAAATAAGACTCAAATGAGTTGTTTGGTACAAAAAAGGAGGAGCATTGTTCCCTAGATTGATGCCAACGGTAACTAAATTGTCTACTAAAGCTTTTCCTGTGATTATAGCAGATACTTTGCAGTCTTTCTAGTTTTGCCAGGGATAAAATTCTAGGATCAGGAGAACAGACGGGCGGTTTCCTGATTCCACAAAATTAAATCGACCAATAGTTACACATAAAAAACTACTAACGAAGAAACAGAAGGAACAGTTTTTGACAGCTCTTCATTCTGGTGGAGAGTTAATGATCAAGCCAACACCAAGGCAAAGAGACAGCTTTCTCGGTGCCCTTCTCTTTAGTATTGGTATTTCATTGGTTGTTAAAGCATTGGGTGGATCCCTCGGAAATAGGTTAAAGAATAATGCCTTATAAATAGAAGGCTAAAAAGAGCTGCTGGATTATAAAATGGTCCTTATTCTGATATGTTAGTACTATATCAGCCACTTTCATCAGTTGGTATGGCTAAAAAAGGCGTTTCTAGCAATTCAAACAATTTATATCAAGCTAAAGATATGATCAATGTTTTTGCTCTTCATGAATTGAACTCATTTATGGCACATATTAGACCAGAAATGGGCTATTTGGTCACGACAATGGGAAGGGCGATTTAATAAATTAGTTATTTTTTTAACTGATATTCATTTAATTAATTATAGGTGGTACAACAGATGATCATATTGTCATTGCATCGAGTAATTTCAATAATTAATCAGCGAGTGGAAATTACCAAACTAGAGCAAATGCTGGTCAATTAAATAAATGGTGTTTCTTATCTATTGACTGGAATGTACCAACAGGATGAAATAAATAGAGTGTTTGGTGTAATGGAAAGAAACTATGTTATTTTACTGCAAGAACATCAACAGGATCAAATAAAATGATATTTGGAGACAAGAACCCAAATGGGGATGTTGGATTGAAAGGATCTGTAGATTTTTTGGGCCTGTTTAAAGAAAAATTTATTTCACATGTAGATATTGAACTGCACCATCATCTTCTATGTGAAAACTGCTATAAAATTCATCACGATGCAATGGTATTAGGTTGAATTATATATATATATATATATATACTATATACATGATTGTTACTCAAAATTGTTTGAAATATATGAAAAATACTTTTCATATCATAAAAGAATTACATCCAACAATTGATGATCAGATACTAAAAAGTGATATGATTTTTCAATTATAAGCACACATTATACTGGATGAAATAAAAACTATTGACTCTATTTTGGTAGAACACAATCAAGAGATTGGCTAAGTTGGACCGAGAGGTGTATGGTATACACATGTATTAGAAAGACTATTTGGTATAAATAAATCTTGTCATTTACATAGGGAATTGTACGATGCTTATGGTCGTTTTTACACTAAGTACCTTTTGGGTCGTGGATATTTTTATATTATACTTGAAAAAAACACACCTCGTTGTTTTAAATCATCACCTTTGATTGGTCACACTCCCGGGTTTTTTTGTAGAGCATATTTAATTATAATAAATATTAATGTCATTGTCTTATAATCTTATGTATCTTACACCAATTAATGATAAGATATTATCCCAGAACTTTTTTAAAATAAGATTCCTTTTATACTTACTCGCTGAAATATTATCGAACTGTAAATCTGGCAATATGTACAACTGTCATAAAATATATTCTAAATTTTTCATCCGTTTACAATTTTTTGATATTTCTGGAATTATTCTATTGATTTCTTTAACCATTTTCTGTATTTTAGTCTTTTGATTTAGATGAATTTCAATATTATATTTAATATTTATTGTAAAAATTAATTTGATGTTTTTATACTTACGTTGATGAAATTATTTTTTAAACAAAATTTTTTCTGTCTTAATAAAAATCTATAAATTCTTTAGTATATTTTTAACCTAACACAAAACCACATCTGATATTTACAACCATATCATAATCGTTATACGAATTCTGAAAGAACATTTCGAATTATGCTCTAACTGTTCACTAATACTGTTTTTTGGATCTCCACTACTATTATCTTAATTAGTCATTCTCATTTTAAGCATCTACTCAATATTCTTTCCACATTACCCAATATTTATTTTATGCCTCCTTCAGGACCACCAAAAACTTGAAGAACAATCTTTATAGCATATTCAGACCTCCTCTTCCTTAGTTCAAATGTAAGTTGCCACTTTCTCATTTCTTTATGCTGCTAAATTTTCATGCTGCTGCCATTCTACACCAAAATTAAAAATCTTATTTCTTTCTTTGTTTTTTCTATTATTCCTTAAAGAGTGACCGTACATCGTTAATGTATGATAATAATGTCAGACTGTAAAAAGCCTGAAATAATTTCGCTATTCATTTTCCCGCAAAATTTGCTTCTCAATGAGCAACTACATAAAATCTGAAAATAATGACCATTTTAGCTATTAAGAGTAAACAGTTATGGCTGATTTGCATACAGCTATATTTCATTTTGATTTTTTTTAGTATTTGGTAAGATACTTTTAAAAGAATATTTTATAGAATGAAATGTAAAGAATGGACAATGGATGAACATTGAGCGGACTTTTTGCTTACGAGCTTTTTCAGCAAGGGTGAATACGTTTAACATCGACGTTGTGCTCTTGAAAACACAAATCCAATTGCAGAAGTCGTTTTGATATTTCAAGATTTCAGGAAATCATTAAGAAAAATTTTCTTTCTAGTTTATTTATTGAAAAGACCGTTCAGATCTAGTAAAATTCATATCGAATGATTTGTAAAATATTACCCACACACTTATCTATATTAATACCTGTTCCATAGACTAAAAGAAAGAGAAAATAGTCAACATTTTGTGCAGAAGTCATTATTGTGTTTACAGCAGCCATTATCTTACTTTTGGGCAAAGTGTTCATCTAGCTTTAGAAGAATCTTCTGACCTTCTTATTATCAAGTAAGAATATAGCTGAATGCACTGCATATAATAATAATGAAAACCAATCAGCATTACCAATGTGCTTAGAAGGATTAAAAAAAGCTTTTAATCCAGCATTGTTTTACTGGGTCATTGAGGCCATTGCTCACTTCCTGACAGGGTGGAACCTAGGAAATCAACGCAAAGATTCAATAATAACTGCATTTCTACAAGAACTGTATCAAGATAAAAAATAATTGATTGATATGTAGGTGCAGTCTTTTGCGGTTTGATTAAGCGTCATTTTCGTTTCTGAGTCTTGGATCTACGCATGTCACCGAGGAGACACACTTTTCCTTGGCGAAAGTCATACGTCATCCTTCCTTGAACGAAAATAGTTAGCTGACTTCTTTGAGAGTTTTAACTGATTGGTATATATATGTATACATATATATATGTATGTGTGTGTGTGTGTATGTGTTTATTTGATGATCAAAGGAAGAAAACCAAAAAAACACTGGCGATCTGCATTTTTCAAAATTTAATTGAAAGGAAGCCAAATGACAAGACTGAACAGAAAGTTGAATACTGTAAATTTACTTTAAATATATACTCCCACACGTTATTATTTATAAAATTGTATTAGTTTACTTAAAAGCAAACTCCATATATCAAGTCAAAATAATTACTCATACTTAGGGCGATAAAAATAGCCAGCTATTTTTATTACCCTGGTTGCATCAAGTTTTCAGAATGACAGAGATTAAGAGAGGAAGTCAATGATAGCTACCGTTGATGGAAGTTCTGGTGAGAACCAAAGGTTTGAAAACACTATAACATGCTTTATTACGTTATTAGTAAAAAATGACCTGTATGCGCTTTTATTGGTAACAAACGGTCCTGTTCGAAGCGCATTCAATTGTGTTAAGCGCAAGATGGTGAAACTCAACAAAGAATTGAATGGTGGTATTCTTCAGCACGATATGTTTTTGGAATCATCTTAATACAAAGGGTATGATAGTTGTCAAAGGCCTTGAGCTGAATAACTTTAACTTTGCTGGACGCACACTTGTTGGAATCTGGTCAGTCCTTGTGATAAATGGCAACCCCAGTAGCTGCGGAGTTTATAGAAGACGACGCATCTTTATTAGGGGGACAAAGTCGGAAGAGTGGAAAGTGTATCATGTTCAGCAATCACAATATTTCTTACAAATTGTAAAATATTCCGATGAAAGATGTTGCCCGTGCTTTCAATCATCGTACTTGAAAGTTGTTTCTAAAAAGTTTTTACTATCACTTATACCAGTTGTTTATATGCTCAATGGAATTGAGTGAGTAAAAGATAACAAAGATGCTACATACCTGTCACTGTATCAAAATATTCCACTACGAAACACTCTGATGACCAATCAAGCCACAAAGAAATACGTTAGGAAATACCATAAGATTATTTCTGTCTATCTCTGAAGCAAGCTGTGATCAAACAATGCATTTGTTCAATTTGTGGTTCTAGTTTGGGACCTTCAAAGCATAGACCTTTCACAAGGCCAGTTTCATGGTCTCTGAAAGTCGTATTGAAAACAAAAGAAAGCGTGTGCGGCAACTGCAAATTGTAGCCAGTCGGCAAAGGAAGCTGTTGTGTGTGATGGTGTTTTACGAGATGGAGTGGCTCTCGATGGACGAGATTGATGCCAAAAATTATGATCTCGAATATATGGCTGATGTTCAAAATGGAATCGATGCTCCAGTCTTTGATACTGATGAAGTTGCTCCAATCTGGTCGGGTGAAACTGAGGACTGTGTGTACTGACATTGTTTTAAACAGTTTTTATAACTGTTGAAAATGTGCCATCGGTGATCCATTGTGCACTATATATGCCTCGTAATGCCTGAGTTCTCATAACAAAGTTAAGTAACGGAGATGGTATCAATTCAAGCATGCCAGGCCGTTAGAGGAGGGTTAGGGGGGTCACAAGATTCATTTCTTCTTCTACGTAATTTTTGAAAGGTCCCTCCCCCAAAAAAATGTATACCTTTACCATAGTTTAGAATTCAAATGGGGTTCATCAAAAGCGACCTCTTCCATTTTAACCTTTCTCCTTTGTGACACATGTTGATGGAGTGGTTGACAACTTTATATCTCGTTTTATCTGTGTTGTTTTATCTTCTTGAATAAGAAACTTCATTTTAGATTCTATGACAGAGCCTGCTAATTCCTTAGAAGATGTACAACATTCTCATTCTGGGTTTTGCATCTTAGGTTATTTTTAGCTTTGCATGTTTTGTCATCAATTTTATCAGTGAATTTTCTAACAACATACAGCTGGAGTAAATATCACATTAAGCTCCACAATGGTTGATATGTGTTATATTCAGACTAACAAGGGAAGAATGACGACGAAAATACCTCACTAAGAATCTTATGGAGTCTATATACAGGCTGTCTTGCCTTGCTGGTAAACAGTGCGCTAATCAGAACACAGGGAAAAAGACTAAAAAGAGTATGGTTCATTGTAGATTTGATTTGTTTTCTATATTTAACATCAAAGTAGAACACACGTACAACACAACTGACATTAAATCACCTGAGCTAAAACAAAACGTTCTTTTTTTATATAAGTATCACTGAAAAAATAGGAAGGGTTTTATTAATTGTTCTGCTGTGACGCTTCAGTAACAGATTGCTCTCTTTATACAATCCAAAGCTTCCTATTTCTAGTGACGTAGCTCTAAGATCCCTAGCTATCTTTTTCTGTAACATGATTACACCGAGGTAACAATATTGTTGATTGTACATGTTAAATTCATATTAAGTATCATACATTCTTCTCAATTTAAGTACCACAAACTTTGAAACAATAGTACTTTTATCACAAAGTAACGATAATGGAAATACAGAAACAAACTATGAGTAGCTTTGGCATATACATTTACTTCATTTTCTTCATGCTTAATTGAGTGGAATATTAAGGTCAAGAAACAAAACTTGTCGAACCTTCTGTAGTAAAAATTATGGGTGTTTCTTCAAAATCAAGGGTATTAGCATAGTTTTAGATGCACTTAAAGAGCACTGAGGGGGTTTCCAAACATTTTAACAATCCATTACAAATTTTTTAACGATTACATGAAGTTTATTATGAGATATTAATATCATTTTTGTACACAGGGGTACCGCCATATAATCAAAATATAAGGGTACAGTGTCCACAGTTATCTTCCACTCGGTAAATTGTCTGTTGAAGATGAACATGTTATACAATAAACACAATACTATCGTTTAACGTATAAATTCAGAAAAAGCCATTTTAACAATTCCATTGTTTGAGGCTTCTTTTGCTGGTTCTTTGCCGGTACTCATTATCTCTGATTGGAAACAGCAATAACATCACTACTTAGTAACAAGGTGTTTTTGTCCAGACCCCAATTAGTAAAATCATCACTAATGAAAAGCACGTCAAATGGATGCCTTAAGACACAGAAAAATATCTTCTTATTCCACACCCAAGCATTGTTTTCAAAAAAATTATAAATGTGTATTGTACAATAAGACCAGTATCAGTCATTCCACTGTTCACTCCTGAGCTGACCTTCTTCTAAGTACCCCTATGAATGTTTTATAATGGTTTTGAACAGGTACATTTTTTAAAAGGAGATCCACTGACTACCATATACCTCATTTCAACTGTGTAATACATTTTTAGATATAGGTACGCCAATAAGAAACATTACTTTGTTAGGGGGACAAAGTCGGAAGAGTGGAAAGTGTATCATGTTCAGCAATCACAATATTTCTTACAAATTGTAAAATGTTCCGATGAAAGATGTTGCCCGTGCTTTCAATCATCGTACTTGAAAGTTGTTTCTAAAGAGTTTTTACTATCACTTATACCAGTTGTTTATATGCTCAATGGAATTGAGTGAGTAAAAGATAACAAAGATGCTACATACCTGTCACTGTATCAAAATATTCCACTACGAAACACTCTGATGATCAATCAAGCTACAAAGAAATACGTTAGGAAATACCATAAGATTATTCCTGTCTATCTCTGAAGCAAGTGCTGAATAGAATAAAATGTTTTCAAGATTGAAAGCCTCAAACGGTGATACAATTAAAGATGAGAACATAAAAGAAGATAACAACGCTAACGATGCCAGAAATAGCGCAAGGAGAAAAAATAAATTTACCATACAAAAAGACTTATGTGGGTTCTGCTCAGAGATACCTTTAAAATAGTCTTTCGGGGTACTATTAATATACATAGATCCACAATTGATTCTTTAATGATAGCCTTAGTTTCCTCTCTGGTCTTTCTGCCAGATTTTCCATCTTCATCAATTTTTCTTTCTCCTAGTATTTTTCAGTATTTTGTCTTCGCCTGTAAATTTGATCGCTCTTTAGCCTTTCCATGCTTGAAAGGCATAGGTATAAGTGCAAGGTGCACTAAAAAGGTGAAAATATACAAAGATAATGGAAAAAGCTACCAGGACTTCCTTCCACTTTAATGCAGAACGTTCTGCACGTACTTATTAAGATTAAGTCATTTTATCAAGGGCCGTGCATCGAGTCGCAAACATCTTTCGATACATAGACATTTCTGTTAGCATCATTTGCTATGTTTACGTATGAGATAACCTCTGGTACGTTTGACATTAAATAGATTTTCAGTGGTGTCTATTTCTTTGCACAACTCTAAAGTAATACCACTTTGTAGAATCCTTGAGCAATACCTTCGGGGATCATCACAGGTAGACGCAGTCGTATTATTTGATTTCAACCATACACTAAAATATCGTCACTGTGTTATCTTCTTTGTAAACATTCTTCAGTTCAGCTTACTTTGATATTTCTATGGATTCTAGCTGCAGTCTTTTTTTCAGGTCCTCGTTTTTTCTGTGTCTTAATTCTTTTCTTCTACCATGATTTACAAACCGTTTCCACACTTCCTGTTCACAAGGCTGTATTTATCTACATCTTATTTCACCTTGGCAGAACAAGTAGTCAGATCATAATAATCTTTTTTCTGTGGCACGAACACTCTTTTCCCATCTCTGTTCTTCTCATCTGGATAAACAGTGATATAATCTGAATTCTTCTAATACTGAATCTCATAAACAGAACACCATCCTGCTTTAGGTATCATTGCTCAGTGCAAGATTGTCTTTTGTATCTGACAAATTGCTACCAGAAGTTATGCATATGCATACAACCTTTTTTTTCAGTGTAATTTTGTTTGTAATGACCCATGTTTTCTTTCCAAGCAGGCACTTTAAGAATTCTTGGCGTAGGCTAGTTGTATGGTGGTTCATTTCCTGTTCATTCTTGCACCTTTATTATTATTATTTTTGTTAGTATTGTTATTATTACTAATGACATGATTATTGTCGTCATCATTATTATGCGGATTTTGGCCCGAAAGTTCACTCAAAATGCTAACCCGTGCTTGGAGCCATTTGTGGCAAATCTGCAGAATTCCCAAATTGGTATGTCTCTTTCTACAGTCATTCAGTACTGTTTTATATATGAGGAGTTGGTCTTTTGTCTCTCTGTTGTTCCTCTTACAGCCTTTCTGCTCATTTGACCTCTTACCAGTACTCTTCAGAAAGTTGTACAAAACATTGGATATGATCCTTGTCACCAGTTTCCACATCAAGAGTAAACAAGAAATTGCTCATTAGTGGTCTATGGCATTTCCTTTGCCAGGATCTTTTGGGCAAAGAACAGTCTTGCCAGTGGTCATCCATTTGGGAATCCCAACCTTGCAGTTAATAATAGCATTCAATTGTTCTGCCATTCTCTTTCGCAATGCAGAGAAAATCTTTAGCCAATACTCTTGTGCCCCATCTGGTCCTGGGCGTTTCCAGTTTAGGATCTTTCTTGTTTGCTTGATTACCACCTCAATCGTAACTCTTACATCATCTTCTTTTCCATCATCTTCACCCCCTCGTAGTTTTCTCAGCCATTCAGAAATCTTCTTATGATCTACTTCGTTATCTTAAATGTTATTCAAAAATCCGTTTACTAATGAAAACATCAGATTTTACTTAGTTTTCTTTTTTTCGCTTAACTGCTGGTAAATCCGGTTTTTGTCTTGCTGAAACAATGTGTTGATTTTGTATTGTTGGATTATCTGATCGAGTCTATTAATTTCATACATTTAACTCTTTATGGTTGCCTAAGCTCTTCTAATATGACGTTTAACACCTTTTTATCAGCCCTTGCGAGAACAGTTATAAGTGTACTTATATATATATATATATATATATATATATATACATATACTGTATATATAAAGCACGTTGTGTTCGCTTTGAACTTTATTTAAATACAAACAGAACCCCAATATGTTTTCATAGATGAATTTAAGTGTTAAAGCGACCTCATCAGGAGTCAGAACAGCTGATGTATTTATATGAAGAAGAAACTTCTACAGTAAAAAATGCAAGGTAATGTAGTGGCTCACAGGACCACAAGGCTTGTGTGAGCCTCTATTTACAGCCAGTCACCTCAAAACCTATCACACAACCTCCTATACCAGCTACAAATCTGGATACGACCTTGATGTTAACATATAACTAACATATAATTAACAATATAATGACAACAAGTGAGTATAAGTGAGGGAATACTTACTTACCAGAGAGCACACATGGACTAGGTGTTTTACAAGTAGTCAGATGTTAGCAGATATCAGATTACTGGTGTATGGTTGTATATTTGACTTAAGTACTTGACAATTGATTGCGTAAGGTCACCATTGGTCATAGGTGTTAATACATTTTTCATTATACCAAGCTTTGAGTTGTGGTGCTACCACCGAGTTCTTCGAATTAGTTGGTTGGAGAAGAAAACAATTAGGTATGTTCTACAAAAGATCAAATATAAAAATTGACTACTAACCTCAATTTTTGCCATCCGGTTATTTTAATTGTCCATTGCTGAGACACGATAGCCTCCGCAAAGAATCAGAGGCAGACCAAAGATTCGGCTGAGTGACCATATAGAAGACATATGTGGATTAACTATGGGTGAAGTGACAAGAAGATCAGGACATTTGGAGAAGGATGGTGCAGAAGGCCACAACTAGTCGAAATCGAGCCATCTGTTCTTGATGATGATTGTTGTAGAGATTCCGAAAACTAATTAATGGATCAATGCATTTACTTGTATTTGTAAAACTACTGTGTTACCAATTACAGGTTGTTATTCATTTCTTGTGTTTAAGAACCTGATGGGATAATACTTTTAGCAGATTAGTTATTTTAGAACTGGATTCTCTTAGATTATTTAAGTTAACTACTTTCTCTTGCCTAGAAATCAATACAATGTAGTGTTACCATTTTTTCAAGTGGAACCCCAGGTAGCAAAAATGAGTTGGTTTAGAAAATAACTACTACAGTAATGAGAGCCAGAGGCGCTGGTTGGAATGCAAATGAAAGAATTTTGAAAATAACATGAATGGTAATTCATAAAAATGATTCAATACTCATCTATTTTAATTCCAACATGTCGCTAAAATTTCGCACTGGGGTTAAAAATGCTAAGTGGGGTCGGTTTACACTGACAGAACAAAGAAACCATAACAACAAAAGACATGGAGCTCAGTCATCTGTCTGTCTGTGTTGGTGCCCTGTCATTTCATGACGTTGGCGATCATGGCTTTCCAACGTTTTCTGTCTTTTGTGGCTTTCAGCAGTTCTACTTCTGTAATCTTGGCTGCCCTCCCCGCCGACACCTCCTTCTTCATCCAACTGCTTACGCTATTTAAGAATGTTGTTCTCTGACGCCCTCTACTTCTGCTGCCTTCTATTTTTCCCGTGATGGTGAGATTCTCCAATTTTTCTTTTCTCATAATGTGGCCAAAGAATTCCAGTTGTCGCTTTCGAAGTTTCCTCATCAACGTTCTTCCTCTCCCTATTCTCTGCAGGACTTCCTCGTTCGTAACCATCTTTGTCCATGATATTTTTAACATTCTTCTATAAAACCACATTTCTGTTGCCTCTAACTTTTTCTCCATTGCGGCTGAAATTGTCCAGCATTCACTACCGTACAACAAGGTTGACAACACGTAGCATTCTAAAATTCGTATCTTTGTAGCTATTGACAATTGTCGGTCTTTCAAGATTTTTGAAAGGTTTTCGAACGTAGTTTTCACAATTCCTATCCTTCTTTTGATCTCTTTGTCACTTTTGCCATCTGCTGTTAACACGCTTCCTAGGTATTTGAAGTCATCACACCCGGAGAATTGAAAGTGGAAACCGTGAAGCAACGCAGAGATCGAAAATGTGGAGGTGACGGATGATATAGAGTCTTTTAGCCAACTAGAGCAAGTTGGTTGGTCCGACTAGAAGGAAAATTTATGCTATGTCAATAAGCGTCCCATATATATGTAAATGTTTGCGATTGATAGATTTTCTGTATCTGTATCTGTCACTTTGTAAATTCTCACAAGATTTTTAAAGGACGATTGGGAGGGACACTCTAGATCTCACTGCCCTTTGCTCTTTATTGAGATTTTGAAAGTCTTCACAGAGCTAGCATCCACTGCACTGTCTGGTAGTTTGTTTCAGTGTTTTGTGCTGTCTGCAAAGGTATGTCTCCATTGAATCATGGGGGGGGGGGGGGTCGGCGAAGGTTTATGCTGTACAACAAACTACTGTTTCGCCGTAGACTCCAAAACAGTTGAAGAAGATTTAATGGTGAGGAAGATCTGCAGCAAAATACAAGAAACGATAGAGGGTCGTCATTCTGGATCTGGAGAAAAGTTGAAAATAAATGGCTTGAAATACACTGCAACCAAAGACTGAAGCATGGCTTTCCTATCTGTACCTTCCAAAGGAAAGAACTCCACTCGAGTTAACATCATGCTGTCGAAAGCTGAAGGGTCGAAACAGAAGCTTGAGGACATCCTCACAAGAGGGTGGATAAAATATGCAGGCTCTTGGTCTCAATTGCATTTCAATTTTATTTCATCTTTCAACTTTCCTTTCTGTCGCTTTTAATTCAGGAACAATTGTTTTCTGAGAAGGGTCTGGGAACCATTGAAAAAGTTTGTTATGATATTTACGACCGACTTTGAATATGAGGAATAATGCTGCGAGTTGAGTGCAGCTGTTTGTGGACATTTAAACAAAATTCAACTATTCTTTTTTAGTTTTAGTTGTTTCGAAAAAGGGGAAATATATACTTGGGTAATATTGAAATGGTAACCGATAATACTGATGAGGAATTGGAATTTTCAGAATTAAACCGAAATAACCTACTGCGTTCTGTACTTGAACTCAAAGGAAAACCAGTTCAAGTTTACCTAACGTCTTCCTCCAAATTTGTTTGTTGGCATTCATACAATCCCGATGACCCAAGTATAGCAGTACCAAGTAAGTGAACCTCACTGGATATTTGATCACAGATAATAAGCGTTTTTTTTACTCTTCTGGATTGTAAATTTAAATGATTTTTTAATAAATTGTGTGTCGTAATGATGTAGGACCCATTGATCCGATAACATGGACCAACTGTGAACCCTTGGTCACATGCTACTAAATTTTTTAAGTTAAAAGTTATCAACAGTAAAGTAAAGCCCTCCAGATAGGACTACCTTGCATTATCAGTTGATTATGATCTAAGCGTTTCATCAGATCATTGTCCTTAAATTAGGTTACGGCATAATTCACATGCAGATAGGCCCATTAAAATAATCCAAGGAAATTTTTACACAGATTAGTTTCATTAACAGAATGATGCAGATAATGATGATCGGATTCACAACAAAATCATTTTGACCTGGTTTAGTAATCGTACAACGTAAATGTAATGTAAAGGAAATGACTTATTTTCTCCGGGGTTTTTTTTGTAAGAAGTCGGTTTCAAAGAGGAAGAAGCTGTTAATCGTTGTTGTTGGGGTACAGAAGTAAGGAATAGCCATTTTTAAAACATTAAATCCTCCCACGAAAAAGTTAGTATGTGGCCGGTGACGTGTCTAAGAAGCTTGAGTGTTCCGTTCTACAGGCACTGTTGATCTTTTACTTGATTAAGAGTGAGTAAAATTGTTAGCAAGTTTCTAATTGCTATTGGAAATCTTTGAAAAAACGTTTGAGAAAATAAGTCATCAAGTTAGGTTTAAATAAGTTTTGATGTGGAACAACTCTCCTGAATTATTGTGCAACTCACAATATAAGAGTAGTTCCAATTTTTTAGACATGTTATTAAGCTGCAAAATAGCCAAAGCCATATTTTTAGCAAGGTGTTGGGCCATTTTTAGCAATTACACCACCTATGTAAAAACTAAAATATAACTTTAATTTGTATGACTGTTCTTTCAGCAGTATAAAAATCTTAGACCTTGAGAATGTTACAAATAGTGATGGTTAAGTGGTAGCAGATGATCAGGTTACTATAAAAGATGACCCTGACCAGGAGCTTTTTCTTCATACTGGAAGTGGTCAGCCCAGATTATTACGCAGTTATAAGTGGTAGAGTATTTGTATAGAATTTGTTGCTTTTTTTTGTATAGTTTATCAGGGATACATTTTTGGAATAGGAAAATATAAACCAGTAAGATGTAACCCAGTCCACTGATGGCTACTAACCTTTCTGGGGTGAATTTGTTCAGGAACTCATTTAAGACAATCCCATGTCATGTTATATTTTGCATGTCATCAGCCATTTAGGAACTCCCTCCAGACTTATTCTGATGATGTAACTCAAAAATGAAATAATTAGATTTCTTATTTGTATTTAGTAAAGACCCTCCCCCTTTTGCCCCTTTTTTGACTAGTGAAGCCACCCAATATCAACCATAATCTTCTGATTTCCCAATATCTAGATAGCCTGTCATTCCCACAGCTTTCTTCTCAACTGATGTGACTAAGCATCATGGTCTTTACTGTGAAATATTGTATTGCTGGGATATTTGGAAATAATCTCTTCATTTTCTCTTTTAACTGTGTTATGGTAACTAATAATTGTACTGAAATAAATTGATTGGGTTGGGTACATGTAGACACCTATTACAATCTGCTCTCTCTACTTGTGCTCTCACTACCACAGAGGTATGTTGGTGTGCTGTCAGAAAAAGATTCAAGACTTCTTTCTTAGAAAGAAAAGTTATCCAAGGTGTAGTTTTTTAGACTGGGACTTGTGTCTATTGGTTAAGATTTAATAGGTATCAGACTTCTGATTCTTTAAAATATCTCTCAAAGGTTCTCATTGGTAGCAGGTACATGTACTTGTTAACATATTTCATTTAGCTATCAACTAATTTGTTTTCATCTCCAATGCTGGTTGCACATATATTTGAGTTTGCATGGTTTGCTTAAATTCTCCTATCTGATATCTGTATGCAATTTTTCAAGTGTATTGAAGACACTTTTGGAGTATGTATCACTGTATGGAACAAGGAGTAAAAACATACCAGGTTAAGAAGTCTGATTGTGTGTAGGTTGATTAAAATTCATTTATTAAAAAAAGATGCATGAACAGTAAACACCATTTTCTTGATGGCTTTACTACATGACATTTCTGAGTAGCTTGTTTATTGCCAGATGCTTTTGCTAGTCCCTTTTCTTGCTTATGTTTTTCTCATTGTTGGTTTTAGGGCATGCAATCCACCATATTGCTGTACAAGAAATATTTTCTGTGACTTATGAAAGTGTACATGGAAAAAACAGGAGGTCCAAGAATATTGAACTCCTACCAGGTACTGTTTTCTGCATTCACAGTGTAAAACGTGAAAATGCACATCGGTGGAAAGAGAAAGGCCTTTATTTTCACTGCAATGATACACAAGAGTGTCAGTTATGGGTTTCAACACTTTCTGATATTTTAAAAGGTAATTCAGACTTTTTGGTAGTATTTATTGTTACTGACCATCATTTTTAGCCAGGAAACCACCAAATGTTCCTGCAACAATAAAAGGTACCAAAAAGGGTTTCACTTTTTGATCAGTTTATTAAACTGAAAATCCCAAACTTTTCTTTTAGTATTGTGGATAGAATATTGGTCTGTTGATGTTTTAGTAGTGGCTANTACAAAAGTTTTAGGCTTGATAAATAATAAGCTAAAATTTTTGTACAGGAAACAAAAGTTTCTAAACGATTCTCTGCGTCGTTTGCTTTGCAATGCGTTAATCCAGCCACATTTTGATTATGCGTGCATTGCTTGGTACCCAAACCTCAACAAGCGCCTCACCAAAAAGATACAATCGGCTCAAAACAAATGCATAAGATACTGCTTGAGGCTTGGAAATCGAGACCATATTGGAGTTAAACAATTTCGGAAAATAAATTGGCTACCAACTAAAGAGAGATTTGAGCAATGCGCTTGTGCAAACATTTTCAAATTTTTCAAAAATACGTTACCATCTTACACATCGGAAATTTACAGCCAACTCAACCATGCCCACTACACGCGAAACTCTAGCTACAAACTTCAAATACCCTTCCGAAGTAGTAAAGATGGCCAAAAAGCTCTATAATATCTGGGTCCCAAATTATGGAATAGGTTACTATCGCACATTAAATTAAGTACAAATACTAACTCTTTTAAGCACAACATCAAAAAAATATTCTTTGAAAAGCTCCAGAAGAAAGAGAAAAATATCTACATGTATTACTGAAAATTTCTTTACAGCACGGTTATTGATATTGCTTCAATTGGGTAATTGTAGATTGTTATAGATATAGTGCTGCTCAATGTCTGTCTCCTGTTATATGTTACATGTCCATTTACGTTACAATGGGCCATAATGAAAATAAGGTCTTCATGATCTGTATTATGCTACCCCTGTCACTGTTTCTTTAGATTACTGTCTCACCTGTTTGTTTTGTTCTTTTTTGTTTCTGTTTACTCTTATTTTTTAACTATTTCGGATAACATCATGTATTTGTATTTTTTTGTTAGTGGTGAATAAATAAATACATACATACATACATACATACATACATACATACATACATACATACATACATACATACATACATACATACTTAATGTCAGGTCAACAGAGCAAACTGTAACTCATGAAAAAGATCTCCAGTATGGAATATTTTTTTTAGTTATTCAGGAGTGTCATGAAACATTTTGTTATTAATCAAATAACATTGACAGTTACTTTATTCTTGTTATATTTGATATTGATCAACAGTGGGGAACATAGTGTAATAAATTGTTTATGTAGGAGAAAAGTTGGGTACCAACTGAATTGATATATGTTGGTGAGATAAAATGTACTTCAGTGCTAGTGTTACTCTCCCTCCTCCCCCATCCCCCTCAAAATGATATAATCAAGGGAGGAGATAACAATTACAACAATGATGATATCATGGAAGGCCATAATCATGCTTAAAGTTAATTAAGCTTCATACATTTGTCTTCTTGATACATAACAGAGAATTCTCAGCACTAACAGCACCCTCTTTTTGGTGGACCAAGGTTTTAGTCCTTGTAAAAAATAATTGGAATTTACAAAAGTGATTTTTCATTTGTTGTTAAATCCATACTTTACATCAGTCAATTATCATAACTGAACTAAGAATACTTTGGATGTGTATCCAATGGTGGTTATTCAGTGTTGATTTGCAGAGTGTGTTGGATTGTATGAAAGTGTTACCTGTGAGACTAATGTAAATTTTAGTCTTGTGGCTGCTGTTCTTATTTATTTTAAGTCGGGAAATTATGCTGCTTTGTTTGTAAAAAGGAAGGATTTTTTCCTTTTTTGAAAGTTTATAGACAATTTATTGTTCAGGATCTATTTTTCGAGTAGTTTTATAAAATTGTATCCAACATTTGTTTTGGGATTCCTACTATAGAGTGTGTTAGATAGGCTTATATTTCTCTTACCTTATTTTCACTTGCATCGGCAAGACTCTTGGTTACAACTATACCTTGAACCTTTATTGTACATCAGTGAAGCCTTTGCAAACATTGATTTGCCATATGAAATACCAGCTATACATTTGATGTGAAAGCTAGAGTGCAATAGTTATCATAGATGCATCTGTTGGACTTTTTGTGAAGAGTAATACAGATCTATGTTTTCCAGTTTGGTGGCAGTTTTCTGGTTTTCCAGATTTTGCAGACCACTTTGTGAAGTGCATTAAGGATTAGTGGATCTTGCACAGCTGTTTTTTTCCACCCACTGGTTCAACTGGTGCTGCTGCTTTGTTTTTTTAGAAATTGTATGGCACACACCAAGAAGCATTTATGCAATGCTTGTTGGCCTTTCTAGGGCTACTTAACCAGTGCCCATATTTGCCATTGTATGCCAGGAATAACCTGTAGGGATACAGAGCTGTGACCATGTGCAGATGCAGTTCGGCTTCTTACAGAGACACCTCTCCAATATCCTCCCCAATGTAGTAAGAGCCTGATAATAGCTGAAAACAAGCAAAACAAATGTAAAAAGAATACAATATGTGTACAATAAGTGACAATGTTTATCAAGCCATGAAGGCTGAATAAAGAATAACAGTGAAAAAGTAGCTTTAGCTGGTCACTCACAATTTTTTGTTTACTAAAAGAATTAAAGCTTTGTCTCTGGCAAACATTCTTATGTTCTTTTAAATTGTGCCAATGGTGTATTGGGTGCTATTTACACTTGTTGGGTGGTGATAATTGTTTCAATGTGTCTCAAAGTGTATATTGGTTGTAAGAAGTCTAATTTATAGGAGGTAAATAAGCTATAAATGGACAGACTTTTATATCACCAGTGTTTTACCACCTATTTATATATTTTGTTATTTTCTTTTTAGGTTTTCAGAGGCCAAAAAGGCTTTTGATATTTGTTAATCCAGTTGGTGGCAAGAAGTTAGGAAAGAAAGTGTATTCAGAAAAAGTTTCACCACTTTTTGAAATAGCTGGTATTAGACAGGATGTAGTAAGTAAGTAATACAAAAATAGCATTAGGAAATAAAATGTGTTTTGGTTGTTTATTTTATTAATTTGTTACATGTTGCTTGCTTTTAAATTTGTCATCTTCTTTATACTACAGATGATGTAGTGATTCATTTCACAAACAAGCTAATGATAAGAAATTTGTAAGAAGATTAGAAGGTTTTTTCTTTTATTTGCCCTTGAATATTAACCACCTTTATCAGTGCTGTTACACCCTAATGAGATCAGGAACATGAAACTCTTATCAACAAGAATTGTGCCAGTTGTAGAAGACAAATTGAAGACATTTGTGTTTCCATTGTGATAAATCAAAGCAGTTTGCAAGTTATCTGAACCAGCATAGTATTTCTGATGTTACTGGAAGGCCTTACAATGAAATCCTCATAGCCACTGTTATTACCCTAAAGTAGAGCCTGAAATTTCAAGTTCCCGGTCAACTCCATATAGAATTTGTAAAATTGTTTGTAATGTTATTTGAAATTATGCATTGTTTTTTATTATTATTTCATTTAATTACTTGGAAATAGCTCTAGTGATTGTAGTAGTAGTAGTAGTAGTAGTAGTAGTAGTAGTAGTAGTAGTAGTAGATGTACTACTACTACTACCTGCAGCACCACTACTACAGCTACTACTACTACTACTACTACTACTACTACTACTTTTGTTAGAAATATATATCATGTTTCCATTTTCATTCTTACTCTTAGTAACTGAAAGAGCAAGACATGCAGAGGAGTACATATTGTCGAATAACCTGGACCAGTATGATGGGTATATTGATGAAACAGAAATTTTGTTGTTTTTCTTCTTAACTTGTACCATTTTTTAGTTTCATTTATTTATTTATTCATTTATTCATTCATTCATTCTTTGCTCAAGTATCATTCGTTCCATGATTTTTTTCCCATTTCTTTCTTTCATTTTGTTTAGCACCCATCTATTACACTGACCGGTGTTTAAAAACTTTTTTCAAAGGTCAGTGGTTTTTCAACCAATTTGTGTATTTTTTAGGTGTGCAGAATCTAAAAATACTATCCATTTTCTTTTGTCAGGTCAAGTTTTTGAGAAATTAGTACATGTTTTGACCCTTGAATAATACTCAGTTCAAGAAAACAGGGCTATAGCTGGCTCAATCTTTGTTTTTATATAGAAAACCAAACTGGAGCAGCCACAATCTGAAACCAGAGCTGCACCTGTCTTTTACTTCAGGAAACTCAAACTGAAACTTTTTCTGTTTATGCCTGGATGGTCATTTGCACCCTATGTTAGCTGCAAAACATGTGTTGAGTACTTGTGTGATTGGAGTATTAACAAAAGAAAAAATATGCCATTTACTGTTCCTATGGTGTGGAGAGAGGGTAAAGAAGAAATAGCAGACTCATTTTGCATGGATAATCTTCAAGAAATCATTCAGAAGAACAAACATTGTGTTCAGTATCCCAATGTTCCGTCTGCCATAAGACCAGTCCCTCATGGCCCAGACCTACCTGTTCCCAAGCCAGATGTTGCAATGGAATCTAGCTCTGAATCGGAATCTGATAACACATATGACAGAACAGAGGCTGAAGAATACATGCCAGAAGAGAATGACCGGCCAGTGCCTTTAACACAAGCAGATCTCAATGACCTGACATGACACTTAAACCTCTCATAGGAATCGGCACAGCTTCTTGGTTCTTGTCTTTGATAAAATTAATGGGCATGGATTATATTGCTATGGAATGGAGACTTGTAATCGACTTGTCCTAAGGCAGTTCTCCTTCATAATGGAAATGAATACCCTTCCATTCCAATTGGTCATTCTGTGCAAATGAAAGAAGCCCATGACAACACGAACCTGTTGCTGTTCTGCTGTGGTTGACCAGTAGAGACCTTAAGGCTGTTGGACTAGTTTTAGGACTACAGTATGGGTAAACAAAGTACCTATGCTTTCTTGTGTTTATGGTACGGTCAGGCTGATGATCAACATTATATTAAACAAGAATGACCGCCTTGGCAAGCATTGGAAACTGGTTCACTCATTTTTGATGGGCTTCAGATAAGGGAACTCATGAAGGACTCAATGTTTGATAATATGCTAAGTGCAGCAGAGGTATTTGCTTGGCTGGCGCTCAAGTCAGTAATTACAACCACAAACTCATGAAAGGCTTTCAAAAATTAGGGGCTCACATGTCAGTCAAAATGCACTTTCTATGGTCCCACTT
>RDPX01000282.1:185488-254329 GCA_003991215.1 Morbakka virulenta | reverse complement strand
TTTATTCATTTATTCATTCATTCATTCTTTGCTCAAGCATCATTCGTTCCATGATTTTTTTCCCATTTCTTTCTTTCATTTTGTTTAGCACCCATCTATTACACTGACCGGTGTTTAAAAACTTTTTTCAAAGGTCAGTGGTTTTTCAACCAATTTGTGTATTTTTTAGGTGTGCAGAATCTAAAAATACTATCCATTTTCTTTTGTCAGGTCAAGTTTTTGAGAAATTAGTACATGTTTTGACCCTTGAATAATACTCAGTTCAAGAAAACAGGGCTATAGCTGGCTCAATCTTTGTTTTTATATAGAAAACCAAACTGGAGCAGCCACAATCTGAAACCAGAGCTGCACCTGTCTTTTACTTCAGGAAACTCAAACTGAAACTTTTTCTGTTTATGCCTGGATGGTCATTTGCACCCTATGTTAGCTGCAAAACATGTGTTGAGTACTTGTGTGATTGGAGTATTAACAAAAGAAAAAATATGCCATTTACTGTTCCTATGGTGTGGAGAGAGGGTAAAGAAGAAATAGCAGACTCATTTTGCATTCAGAAGAACAAACATTGTGTTCAGTATCCCAATGTTCCGTCTGCCATAAGACCAGTCCCTCATGGCCCAGACCTACCTGTTCCCAAGCCAGATGTTGCAATGGAATCTAGCTCTGAATCGGAATCTGATAACACATATGACAGAACAGAGGCTGAAGAATACATGCCAGAAGAGAATGACCGGCCAGTGCCTTTAACACAAGCAGATCTCAATGACCTGACATGACACTTAAACCTCTCATAGGAATCGGCACAGCTTCTTGGTTCTTGTCTTTGATAAAATTAATGGGCATGGATTATATTGCTATGGAATGGAGACTTGTAATCGACTTGTCCTAAGGCAGTTCTCCTTCATAATGGAAATGAATACCCTTCCATTCCAATTGGTCATTCTGTGCAAATGAAAGAAGCCCATGACAACACGAACCTGTTGCTGTTCTGCTGTGGTTGACCAGTAGAGACCTTAAGGCTGTTGGACTAGTTTTAGGACTACAGTATGGGTAAACAAAGTACCTATGCTTTCTTGTGTTTATGGTACGGTCAGGCTGATGATCAACATTATATTAAACAAGAATGACCGCCTTGGCAAGCATTGGAAACTGGTTCACTCATTTTTGATGGGCTTCAGATAAGGGAACTCATGAAGGACTCAATGTTTGATAATATGCTAAGTGCAGCAGAGGTATTTGCTTGGCTGGCGCTCAAGTCAGTAATTACAACCACAAACTCATGAAAGGCTTTCAAAAATTAGGGGCTCACATGTCAGTCAAAATGCACTTTCTATGGTCCCACTTATACTATTTCCCTCAGAACTGTAAAGACGTAAGTGAGGAACAGGAAGAGAGTTTCCACCAGGACATTCATGTCATGGAAGAATGCTGCCAAGGCCAATGGGGTGTGGACTTTTGTGCGAACTACTGTTGGTGTTTGAATCAAGACGTGATGGCTACTCAGCACAATAGAAAGTCACTAAAAAGGCCCTTTATCCATGATTAGCATTTGTTTAATGTATAATCTATATATTTTTTGAAGTTTGTTAGATTAAATGCATGCTTTTTGTGAAGCACTGAAGGGCATTAATAACAATTCTTTTACAATGTCATATCTCAAAAGCTTGCCCTGATTGGACAAAATGAGTATGATTTTTGAATTTTGCATAGCAAACTACCCTATAATCAGCTATCAAATGCTTGGCCTTTAAAACTTCACAGGCCAGCCTTATTATTATTATTATTATTATTATTATTATTATTATTATCATATGTCATCATTACATCTGTCAGTGAACCTGTCTTTCTCTGTATCTATCTATGTAGCTGTCTGCATGCCCATATTTTTATTTGTGTGTCAGTCTTTATAGCTAGATTGTGTTACTTATTTTGTTTCCCTGTGGATCAGTGTGTGTGTGTGTGTGTGTGTGTGTGTGTGTGTGTGAAAGAGAGAGGTGGAGGGAGAGAGAGACACACACAAAGAGATAGAAAGAGACAGACAGACAGACAGACAGACAGAAAGACAGCCACAGGGAGAGAGACAGACAGAAAGACAGAGAAAGACCAACAGACAGATAGATAGATTAAGCTCTTGGATATTTTAATGTCTGGTATTTTTTGAAATGCTATCCACACATAATTAATATGCTATATAATGTTTTTGGCAGGTTCTGTTGACAGCTTTTAACAGGGCATTGAAAATGATTTGATGTCATATTGTGAAGTGTTGTAAAGCACAGTACTTGGCAGTCATTGGGAATGAATAGTGTATGACTCATTTTCATACAAGACAATGGCTTTTAATTACCCGACAATCAAACCATTGTGTGCAAGCTAATTTCCCGAAGTGAAATCGTTCAGCTCTTCTGTATGTACAAAAGGACTGAAATTTCAATCGGGTATCTAAACACCAGCAAAACATAGCACAATTTTTATATCGGTTAATTTACGCAGAATGCATGAAAATTGTGCCAGCATAAAATGCAACGAGATATCGTATGAGATTGGGGTTATATTTTAAAGAGTAATGCAACACAGAAAAAGTATGATATAAAAATATTTTTTTATCAATCAAATCAAACAAGTTTTTAGCAATTTTCGTAAACCTTCAGTTGTTCAACCGTAAGTAATAAATCGAGAAAAACCGTAAGCTAATGTGATTTTATTTCACATAAATGAAATACGTTACACTAGATATTTTTTGTGAAAATAGATACATGAAACGTGTGTTTTCTATAAAAAGCATGGTACAGCACCAATTTTTCCCCATTTTTCAAAGTAGCTAGCTATATGTTTGTAAATTTATATAGGAAGTAGACTCAATAATATTGAATGACACTCAAAATGTAAATTATACCTTGATAGTTGCCAAGTGTTAAATTGATTGTTGAATATTTTTGACATTGAAAATTCTTGACCTTTTGGACTCATTGAAAGCCAAAGATAAAGGAGCTTTATCATGTCACGAGTTATATTGTGACAGTCTCAAAGTGAACAATCAATCAGGACGCTTTTTATATCTTGAACGTTTTAAGGACAAACCAAAATAATAATTCGGTTGCTCATTTGTTCAGGATTGTTTGGGTCAATAACAATCAAGTTTTCTATTTTCCTTGTTTAATGAGAACGGAGATAATTAGGAACAGAGAAGTGAGCTGGATGCACTGTGTATTTTTGTGTGAATCCATACCCTGCGAAGTTTTATCTGCTGTTTTTAACGAGGTGGCAACTATTTAACTCATTCATCGATCGTCTTCATTAAAATCAAACTGAAAGTATCTGGTATTTATATTACCAGCTCCATTGCAACTGTATTATTCCATAGCGTACTTTCTACGCCGGTTGATAAATCCAAGCTTCTATTTTGATGCATGCACAAAGAAGTGGAAGCCAGCATTTCATTTAGCTGAATAACAGTTTACTTTTTATTAACCAAAGCCTACCATCGCAGGTCAAGGAGTGCTCACGTTTTAGTGATTTCCTTTGTCGTCACTATTGTCGATGTTTATCCTGTAACTATTGCGTTAATAAATAATAAAAATCAAAATAAAATAAGATTGAAATATTAAAATTGTCTAGTTCCTGATCAACTATCTAGCTCAGTGGATAGAGGATTTAAGGCGGGGTTTTTTCTCAAACAAGTGAAAAAAGAACCATTAAAACTTCCAAACTGCAGGTTAACGAGGCAATTCTTCCCGTGTTATTTAAGTTCCTATTAAGAGCAAATAAATATTTAATTGTTCTTGGCCCAATTTATTGCACATAATTTAGACAAGGCTTTTTTTTGTATGTATTCAGGATAATTACTGTTGGTGGCGATGGAATGTTCAGTGAAATTTTAAATGGTTTCCTTCAGAAAACATCTGGCACCTCTGAAGATGAAAGTGCCGAGAATGACCAACGGAAAAGAATAAAACTGGGCATCATACCAGCCGGTATGATTTGTGATATTGTTTTCTTTATATAATACCATTTTAAAGCTAATTCGTAGTGGTAGTTAGGCTTCCCATTATATAAATTTTACCTAGTTAAATATATGTTCATTATTTCAAAGCGTTTCATATTCCTCCAGAGCGACAAAACGAAGCGAAACTTTCCTTTTTCTTCGAAATGTGAGGAACCTCAAGCAGCTACACGACGGAGGAAAGTGTTAACATTCAATCAAGTTGTTATTTGCTGTCTTGTGGGTTCAGGAAAAGAGCAGAATTAATTTTAACCAGTGGGCTTTTAAATTGAAGAACATTTGACTGCTACACAAAGTCAGTTGTTGCGTTAGACTAAATATGTTATTCATCATTTTTCGCATAAAATGAAACGTCATTGTGTCTGTAATATTTTATTGAAATCGCATTGACTCTTCTGATTCCCACTCCCATTTAAGAAACAAACGAGTAGGTCATTTAGTTTTATCATTTAGTAAATAAATTGCAAAGTAGGCAAATGAGGAAAGGGATGGACGGAGTAAGTAAGCTTGATATAGTTTTTTTCTTGTTAGCATTAGCGAGTATTAAAATAATCGGTTTCCACCAAGAAAGCAAGATTAAAATAAAAACGTTTATAATGAAATATATTGAAATTCATAAGACAAAATAACTGAAGTTCGCACACAATCATGGCTTGACTAAACTAATTCGATCAGGATAGACAGCCGCGCAATTCTTGCCTCTAGTGTCGTATATTTTTAACTCTAAGCAAAATTTACATTTTGAAATTTTTAAAAGGTTGCGCACATTTTCACCGTACCACTTGTTACAGTTTCTTGCATTTTGTTGTTGTGAATATTAATGTCATTCATATCAAGCCCCAAATCTTCCAAGTCTAATTTCAGGGATTTTGACACGTATCCAGGTGACCGAACGATCAGTATTATTTCTTTCTTGTACGTTATGTACATGATTTGTATGTTACGTACTAGGGGATGGGTTGGGGGGGCTTAATTGTTGAGTTCTCCTGGACTTTGCTACTGATATTGGTATCTGCTGGACAGCTGATCTTAGTAAGTAAGAAATAAGCCCGTACATGTATATACGAGGGTCCAAACGAGTCACTGAATCTTTCTTTAAAATAAGTATTTGAATGGGTACCGAAGGAGAAGAGAGGACTGGCGCAACGCCCAAGTAAGGTACTAATTGAGTGAGGCAGACAGCCAACGAGTGAATATGTTGGAAGAGGGTCAATAGAGTGGGTGAGGGTAAGTGATAATGCATTAAGCTAGTGGGTGATTGCATAAAGGGTGAGCGAATAAGGTGTGATAAAGCACCCTTGCTTAAATTTGTTTTTAAAGAGACCAAGACTTCATTGAAATATTAGTTCGTTTTTCTAAATTCATTATTTCTCATTTTAGGCTCCACTGATACCGTGGTATTTTGTACAGTGGGAGCGAATGATCCTGTGACGTCAACATTGCATATCATCGTCGGTAAGAAAGAAAGACGGATAGATAAATAGATAAATAGATAGATAGATAGATAGATAGATAGATAGATAGATAGATAGATAGATAGATAGATAGATAGATAGATAGATGGATAGATAGATAGATAGATAGATAGATAGATAGATAGATGGATAAATAGATGGATAGATAGATAGATAGATAGATAGATGGATAAATAGATAGATAGATAGATAGATAGATAGATAGATAGATAGATAGATAGATAGATAGATAGATAGATCGATGGATGGATGGATAGATAGATAGATAGATAGATAGATAGATAGATAGATAGATAAATGGATAGAAAGAAAGGAAGAAAGAAAGAAAGAGAGATAGAGAGAGTAGTTGTTAGGTATTTATCATTAACCCTCTTGTAGTATAGTCGCTACATAAGGTAGTTTAACCCCGTCTGCGAAGGTGAAACGTTTTCCAAATGTGATGTTGAAGACGATTACCCAACATAAGCTGGAGGGAAAAAAACATATACAACAGAGTGTTAAAATTGACGAAATAGGAAAGAAAGTTGCTGACTTTCATCGAGAGAAGAAAGTGGAATGCTGTGAACAGGTGTTAAGGCAAAACGACCTGATTCAATGGGGTTTTTGTAGTATATTATAATTTGAAATAATTTAGTATATTACAGTACAATAGAATATAATTTTAGTGTAGTATAATGTAGTATACTGTGGTAGTGGTTGATTAAGGACCCATTAATCAATCTGGCGATATCACCCTGAAGTCATCGATCCTATCCAACTCAATATGGATATGTGCATCCATAGTGTATTGTAATTTATTCAACCTCACGTTGAATTCCGAATAAAACGCCTGGTATATGACAGAGAGCTCTAAATTGAAAGAAAAAGTCCCTGTTGTTTTGGAATGCCACCGTCCGGTGCAGTTCCATTAAGCGCGTATCCGAGAGCGGCCTCTACTAGATAATCAAGATGAATTTGTAAAAAGTTGTCATTTTTCATCAAGCATATTTTACTTACTCTGTCGATATTATTATGATTTTACATTTTGATAGAAGCGGGGCAACATTTAGAAGAGGTTTTTATCCACCATAGCGATTAATCCATGAAATAAAAAATATCAGAGTATCCTTACTACGTAAGATATCCGATGGATCCCATTAATATTAGACCCATTTTTAAGTTGTTAAAATTGCCTTTTGTACAACTTAAGTATACACAAAGAGACTCAAGATACCACTGGATCTAGCTATTGATTCGAATTATGAAATGATCGAATGAAACAGAAGCTATCGTTACTGAAACTAAATTACTATGGCAAACCTTTGTATAACACGATTACCATTCTCATAGTCACAGTGACTGTTATCAAGTGGCAGGCTGATGAGAGGTAACCAGTAATTACGTAAATCCCAAATTTTATTTCTTAGTTCCCTCTCATAGAAAAATGAGATAGCCTGGGGTGCTTCTTTGCTGTGTGAAAACTACCACGCCCCCAGCATCAAATAGAATGTTCCTAATTTCTAATACAGAGGTGGGTTTTCATCATCATGGATAAGGAGATCGTTCTATCCCAAATTTTGAAATAAGAGTTGCCCTATACCCAGACTTTAGAAACGATTGACGTCTTAGCCTAAGGTGTAGTCTACACAGAGCAACTGGTTTTACGGCACCAACATAAAACCTATACATAATTATATACATACATACATACATACATACATACATATACATGCATATATACTTTCATTAATACATATATACATACATACATACATACATACATACATTCATACATACATATATAGACGGAGCTTCAATTTTGATTTCAATGTTGTATTGGTAGACATATTGTCAAGTCAAAGAAAAGAACTGAGAAGTTGAAAGGTTAGGTTTAAGAGTTCTTTGGAATTCATTTGATTTCGAATATTCTGTTTATGTATCCTTTCCGTTTTTTATCCATCAGGTGACAGCTTGTCACTTGATATTTGTTCAGTGTGGCACGAACAGAATATACTTCGTTATTGTGTCTCCTTGATGGGATATGGGTTCTTTGGTGACGTCATGAAGAGCAGTGAAAAACTTAGGTGGATGGGCCCTCGTCGATACGATATGGCTGGCTTCATGAAATTTATGGCGAACAGGTGCACATTACATTCGTTTCTTATTTGTACCCTTAACACCTTTTGTAATTAATCTTGAAAATCCCAGATGTAATTTAGTTGGACCATACTTGTATACCTATTACCTTGAAATGCCTTACTTTTTTCTGCAGTGAAAAGAAATACAGATATAAAAATAGACTAATGCGGAAAATAACTGGATAGTATAGGCTACAGTGGACTGGGTTCGAACCAATGCCCAATGCCTATGGTTTTCATAGTCAACTGCTCTAACAACTGAGCTACCGATTTTTCCGATCTAATCTTTCATTTATTTTTCTTTTTAATTTCACCCTTCTTGAAGATTATTTTAATAAGTTGTTATTGTAGGAAATAGGATTTTTAAACAAGCTAATAGTAGGGTTTCTTTGCAGGATGTATTCCAACATAAGATTTTCAGTTTCAAATGCGTATTCTTCACCCAATTACCTTTGCAATTGTTGTATGATCCTAGTGACCAGAATGGTGTTGTTTCAGTCTTAAATTTTACTCTTCAAATAACCCTTTATTAAAGTCTATTCAGTAGCACAACTTTTGTTTTCTTTGTAAGGCCAAAAGCATTTTGAACTTAATTATTTCACAACCTTGCTTATGTTACAGTATTGACAAGGGCTTTTTTAATAATTAGAATTCATTACATTCAGACAATGAAGTATGTATGATCAGAGTAATTGATTAGACTGTGACAACCAAAACCAATAAAATGAAGTTCTTCGCTGTGACTGTTCGGCGTCAGGGCTCCACAGGAAAACTGCTTTTGCGGTAAGCTGAAGACGTTTGAAGAGGTTATTCGGTTATCAAAAAGAAATCATAGTTGTAGTCAATATTCGGTATAATCATTTATTTGTGGATCAAGAAAACCATCAGTTGGAAATCATTTTCAAGTCAATTGTGGGTAGTATAAAAGAATGAAAATAATTCTGCTGTATTGAAAGTGTTCAGGTTCTTCGTGTCCAAGTAAATGTTCCGAACAACGGTTAGCAGTTCTAAAAATGCAATGGTTTTAAGCTATGTGCATATCCTAGTTTTTGTTTAAAGAGAAATAAAATGTATTGAGAAGGGGCGAAGCCATAAATTGAAAAGATAAAAGAATAAGCTCGATAAAAAAATAGACAAGGAAATTGTTTATCTTACGCTGTTTATTCATTGAAAGAAATTGATATATAATTAAATGTGTTAGTTGTACAGCAGTGGTTTATCATCAGAGCCCAGCCTCATTTATTTTGTTTTGTTTTATTTTTTTAATATCTTTTTCGGAAAATATTAAGCTTTCTTTCAAGCAAACGTTTTAATTGGCGGTTGGTGGTGTTTATTGGATGGTAGTGTTAAGGTGTTTATTGGATGGTGGTGTTAAGGTGTTTATTGGATGGTGGTGTTAAGGTGTTTATTGGATGGTGGTGTTAAGGTGTTTATTGGATGGTGGTGTTAAGGTGTTTATTGGATGGTGGTGTTAAGGTGTTTATTGGATGGTGGTGTTAAGGTGTTTGTTGGATGGTGGTGTTAAGGTGTTTATTGGATCTTTTGTTGACAGAAAAACTTTTTAAAACGTTTTATAAAAATTTATTTAGAACCCCCTTTAACGCGTACTTTTGAATTTCCGTCAATTGAAGCAATGCGGAAATTAGGGCTTGAAGAGTTAATGAAAATGAAAGTTTCGAGTTTGGATAAAAATAATGAGGTTTTATAACATACAAATGATACACAAATGAAGGTAAATACATGAGCTAGTTGAGTTATGGCAAAAACAGACAACAAAAATATGCTAGAGCAACATGCAACGAAAATCGTACATTAGAAAATTTGATCTTAGACTACTCAAAAAATGTATTACGAACAACGTCAGTTTTCTTTGTTTCTTACAATAAGGTAAGATAAATATCTTCCAGTTTTTGTTTGAAGCCCTTTTTAGTAAGCGTGGTAGTGTAAATCCTTGACGACATTGTGTGTGCCTAGAGACTATCCATTACCTTGAAGATATCATTTTGTATTTGTTTTCTTTGTGCTAGGTCGTACCATGGCGAAGTATCATACTTACCTGCTACATCAGAACATGCAAATCCTAAACATTTAAGCCCTTGTAGATCAGGGTAAGAAAAGACATTTTTCATTTTTTACTTGATTTTATCATGAAGTGTCTGAGTTTGAAAGGCCTAGTTAAAAAACGGTTTGTGGAGGATATATTTTAGTTATTTTGTTGTAATTTAAAAAGCGTGTTCCTTAGTGATCAGGTGTTTGGGGTTGGAAGCAAAACAAGAAAAACAATGAAGTCTGGGGTTGAGCTTCTTTGAAGGATTGGTATTTTGAAAAAAGTGCAGTTGTTTCAACTATGATCTAGTGAATCTTCAGATCTGGTCAGTTTTAGAGACCGTTTTTCTGTTGAAGTTCTAATAAGGTCTCATGTTCTGTATTGTAAAATTTCTTGTAACGTTTCAAATGCATAAGGTAAAGGACTGCATCTTCATAACATGTTCGAACGTATTTATACGTTTTCCACTGTTGTTGTCTTTTGTTGCATTTGTTGCTTTTAAAAGTATTGCAGAAAATGGTGCGTATTTGGGTGTGGTATCGTTGAATAGACCACAAGGCAATGTTAAATAGCTATAGCACCACACAAGTTAGACCTCACGACTATGCTTTCAAACCACAGCGTCACACTAATTAGACCACATGGTCACACGAAATAGGCAACAGGACCATTCCCAATAGATCATAGAGTAAAGCTAAATAAATAATTACGCCACACATATTAGACCTGACGACTATTTTAATCAGACCGCAGGGCCATACTGGTTAAACCACGTGGTCACACGAAATATACAGCAGGACCATTCTAAGTCTGTCACAGGGCAAGGCTGAATAGATAACTGAAAAACACTAATTAGAACACAGAACGACACCAAGTATGTCACAAAGTTATGCTAAAAGACCACAGAACCAGGGTTTCTGAGACTGTAAGAATTTGAAGGTTGCCTTGTTTTCAGAAAGTTGAGGTGATAAAAATTGCGGTGGTGAACAAAGTCCAATAAACGTATACTATTTGCATGCGTCACAAAAATCGCAACGGCATAGATATGTCTGGTACAGCCTTTTGGTTATTTTGTCTGAGGATGTAAGAAATAACGGGGAAGCGACAAGATAGGCACCTGTATTAAGCTACAAAAAAAGCAAAAGGAAATAAGGTAGATATTTATTAGATGACCTGGGTAGTCCTTTTTTTGGCTAGTTTAGGATTTGACTCAAAAACTACAATATATGAAATGAAAAGTGTTGTGAATGTTCAATCCTATAGACTAACGAATCTAGAAACGAAGGAAATAATAATGAAGGTTTTAATTTCTTAAGGGCATTTAAATGGCATTTTATTGGATAGTAATTAAAAAGTGACTAATTACTCACAATAATTTCTTGTTTCATTAATGATCGTTGCGACAAATATTACTTTATCTACTTTAAGTGTTAAGATTTTGTCCCGAAATTAGAAACCCAAGACCCGTCTCATTAGTGACAGTTCTTCTTAATTTACTTCAGGAAGTATTAAGTGCTTTGAGGTATATTCGGAATGCATGTAAACTGGAAACAAGGAGTTTTAGGAATCGTAGATCTGCAACCTAGTATCGAATCCAAAAATC
Source organism: Morbakka virulenta (assembly GCA_003991215.1). Lineage (NCBI taxonomy): Eukaryota > Metazoa > Cnidaria > Cubozoa > Carybdeida > Carukiidae > Morbakka > Morbakka virulenta. Next base: position 243,087 of record RDPX01000282.1, on the reverse strand, counting down.
GTACGCCTTAACATTCTTAACACATGATACCATGCCCATTGTTTGGTTATTATAATATATTTTCCGTCATATATCTCTTCTGTCTTCTATATTACTAAAATGCTAACTTCTGTTTCTTCATGAATACCTCTGCCTATTGAAAACAAAGAAAAATGACACTTGCAAATGTTGGCAGCAAAAGTGACAATAGAAACCCCGGAGGTACTGGTAAGTGAGTATGATGAAAAAGCCCTTAATTAGACCCCCCATACAGCTGTTATTCAAATTTAACGGTAAATATTTATGTTGAAAAAGTTAAATTATTTTTCATGTATGTCAGGAATCCTGACCATGCCCCGGGGTCTAAAATCAAGGTTGATTCCTGTTCCTCAATGTGTGAATTATGTAAGATCTCCTTTGTATAAAATGAAATTATGCAGATGTTTGTTACTTCCTTTGGAAAATATCTAAATATTATTTGTTTTTTTCAAGTATATTACCAGTCTGATTCGACATTAGGTCAGACCCGGCATAAGAAGACATGACTTTCTATCAAGTAAGACTGTAGAGTAAAATTTAAACTAGAATGTCAGTCATCTCATAAATTGCTTTAGCAATAAAAACCAACAGGAAAAACAATACACCCAGCCAGCCTCGGGTTAGGTAGTATATATCTATTAGCTTATGCTTTAGATTACTATCTAACTTAAATAATTACTTATTTTTCTTTTTTCTTTGTCTTTAGATGTGAAAAATGTGCGTCTGAATACGATGAAACTGACAACACCAAAGTGTTATGGAAAACCACCAGAGGAAAGTTTATTAGTGTTATCGGTGCAAATATTACTTGCCGATGTGCAAAATCATTGAGTGGAATCTCTCCTGGAGCCCACCTTGGGGATGGGTATTTAGATTTAATTCTCATTAAGAACACTTCACGTGGTCAATACTTGAGGCATATGCTGCAACTTGCAAATCAAGGTGATCCAGTAAGTAATTGTTTGATGTACACCAGTGTATGGGGATTCACCATAGTGAAAAGGGCTTGGCATGCGGGCTTAATGGACAGGAGAAAATATCTGTCGGCAGACTGAGAGAATTTAAAGCTTTGCTAGTAAATTGAGGATTAGGATTTCTGTTTCTTTTGTATTTTGGACGTCGTTTGGGGATGGTTTACATTATAATTACGTCTTCTAACATTTCACACGAAGTAGGTTAGTAGTGAACTAGATAGTTAAATTTACTATGGTGGCTAACAATTAAGCAGCAATATGCAGTGTATGCTGACATTTACAAGGCTGCATTTTCAGTTATGTTTTAGATTAAAGGTAAATGATATGTTGATCGTGGAAAGAGTTTTTACTTAACATATATCTTTACCAATTTCTGTGCCTTATTTGCAATACTTATTTGTTAAAGTTGTGGCATTGTTTTATCCTGTATAATATTAGCGGCTTCTTTCTTGTTTTTCACTCCCAATTTTTTAATTTTAGAAAATTTAAGAAATATTATTTAAAGTGTTAAAAGAGGACGTTAAAAAATTAAATATTACAATATTTCCTCGATTATAAGGCGCCCCTTTTTTCTAAATTGAATATGAAGTTTCTGAATCCGTAGTATTGGGCGGAAATGGTTAAATAGTTGCCATCGAAAAACCGTTTGGGTACAACTTTTAAACACAAGATGTGTCGATAGGCTAGTTTGCCTTATCCAGGATAGACATAAAAATGAGACTCGCATTTTTGATGACATAAGTAAAATAACTAGCTCCTGACTTAAATCCGCACAAATAGTTGATAAAATTCTTGTAAGACTTGACTTACTTGACTTACTTGACTTATTTGCGTAATCCCAATGAGATCTTTGCACACTTCGTCGTCACAAATTTCCTCCAACCATCCCTGTCTCTTGCCTTACGGTCAAGTGTCAAAGGAGGTAGCCCTGTATCGTCACGTAACTGGTCGATCCATTTCTTCGTTGGTCTTCCTCGTGGTCGTCTGCCAGGAAATTCATCTTTGTATTCACGGTATACATAACTGCCCTCTCCTCTCCTTGCAACATGACCAAACCAGGTCATTCCTCGTTTTCGTATGAGTTCAATGATGTTTCTGTCAACACCAAGCTCTTTTCTTATTGTCTCAACTTTAAATTTATCATTTCTTGCAAGCTGCTGTTTGAAATTGAAGAAATACAGTAATTTTGAAATGTTTAATATATATTAAACCTCTGAACCAATTAAAAGGATCAGATCTCCCAACCAAGGGTCTTGTTGAGGTTCTTTGTAACCAGATATACAAAGATGTGCTTATATTTTCTCCTTTGTTGTTGCATTTATATTGTCCGAACTGTCGTGTTTTAGCTTAAGTTAGGTTTGCCTACATAAATTTGAAACAGCTAAAGGACAGGAAATCAAGAGTCTTAAAAACCAGACTTCTATTATGCAACGCATACTATCGCAAGCATGCGGTAAATCAGTAACATCCAGGCTGCACAAAAGCAAACATGAATAAAATAAGTACTTGCCATCGTAGATAAAAAGCAGCATACGAATGGCCAAAAACAATATCCAACAAGGCAGTGTAACAACTGTCGAAAGGAGAGCTCATGGACAAGTTTTCAGACAAAAATGGTGTATGTTTAGCCACGTACTTACAACTGTGTTATATGGTGATGAGGGTTATAGAATATTTGCAACCCTGTGAACCAAGGCTTACGATATTTAGATTAAGTGCATGATCCAATTTTAAAAAAATTACATTTGGTTGCATTTTAGTGAACACACAAAGCAACAATGATCAAAGAAGCCCCTCACTATTTTTCGTTCATTTTGTTCATTTTGTTCATCTGAGTTAAAGAGTCACTTATTTATAGTAGGCTCCATATTTTAAAAGCGATTTTCACAGAAGTAGTCATAGTTTTCTGGAACCCAAATAGGGCTCTTCGTTTTTTTTTTAAATTCAACTTTAACAACGTTTAATTGATATTGTGTTGGTTTTTTTCTTCTTTTCAGTTTGCCTTTAATTTTGTAGAAGTTTACAGAGTAAAGGAATTCATTTATAAACCAATATACTCAGATTCCGAGGACGACTTAGACAATGACAACAATGACGATGGAAATTGTGATTGTTTAAATTTAGACCACGTTGCAGCATCAGACAGTGCTATTGGCGCTGGGTCAAGGACACGGCAGACGAGCTTATGGAATATTGACGGAGAACTACTTGAAGAACCCCATGTTCGAGTGAGGTAGGAAACTTACTGCTATTGATTATCTGTTGCTACAATTATCACTTTTAACACTCGCTGTCTTCCACTTCTGTTACTGCATTCGTACAGCTACTACCACCTCTGCTGCGCCATTAACACTTCGTCATTTCTTGCTACCACTGGTACTACCACCAACACGACCATCAGCACCACCACTGCTTCTACAACAACAACAACAACTACTACTACTACTAATACTACTAATACTACTACTACTACTACTACTACTACTACTACTACTACTACCACCACCACCACCACCACCACTAGTACAGCTACTGCTTCTTTTACCACAGCCAGTACGCTTTGCGGATCTACTCTTGTTAATCTCTCCGCGTTGTTATGCATTTATATTTCTTCACGTTTTTAACTTATACAGTTTGTAAAAGTGAAATGAATACAGTTTTTCCAAGAGAAATACAACCTTCAAACATTGTGCCGTAAGTATTTCTGTTTGGGAGAGGAGACTGTGATGGTAAAATGGTAACGTCACAGGAGCGTTAGGTCAAATTCCAATAACCATCAAATAGTAAAATCGAAACGTTTGTGAGGTAAATGATAAGATCACCACTAGTGATTGACGGCATAAATTGTTATAGCCCTCAGTTAATGATTCAGACGCCTGAATTGAGAATTCTACACACCAAACTCTTAAACCATGAAATAAAGTTTTTATATCATGCTCCTTTCTGCACAGGATAAAAGAAGTAAATAATATGTAGGCATTAATGGAATTAATTGTAGTAAAACGTAAAAATAAAACAAAATTTAAGATTAATTTTTAATAATCAAACAAAGAAATCGCTTGAAGGAAAGGAAGAATTCACAATCGCCCAGGCTTGTGTTTTCAGCCAAGTCTCTCTATCACTCTGCCATAATGACATCGTAGTAAAGGAGATAAGTTGGAGCACTGTGATTAAAAGCTTCTTCTTGGGCTTTTTAACCCAACGTATAATAAAAGAAGCATTGATATCACCAGGGATAGACGATGGTGTTAGGTTTGCCAGTAAATAGGATTGCGCACCCAGGATTCGATTTATTGTATTTGTTTTGTAGTTAAAAACGTTTTTAAGTTGATTAAATTACGCAAGATTAACAAATGTTGAAAAACCAAGGCAAGAAATTGTTCTACAGGAATTTTTTTTTCTGAACTCTCAAGGAATTTATATTTGAAGTGACAGTCACATACTGGCGTAACTTTCCACTGCAGTGGTTAAAATGTTTAACCACTGTGAGACTATGATAACTGTAGATGTTGTAGAGATTGTGGAACTGTACTTCTTAAGTGTTCTGGAATTCAAGACCATTCTGTCAAGCAAATCAATGTAGATAGCAGTTTTCCGTTTATTTCTTTTCCCTGTTTTCTGTCTTTCAGAGCACATAGACAAATGGTTAGCATTTTTGCCCGTGGTATCGAGGACGAAGAATTGACACCAACATGCCGGCCATGCCAGAAGAAAATATGAGTGAGGATGCTTTAAGTATTTGCTTAATACATACGTCAGGTATGTGCACGTAATTGTTTGAAGCAAAACTGCCAACGGATTTAGCCATTATTTTAATTGTCAGTATATTTAATTACAAGACTAATACAATTGGTTAAGAAGATTTCTTTTTAATATGCTGTAAGATATTTTGCCTCTTTTTTTAACAAGAGGTGTATTGTAACTGCTATGCCCACTGGAATGGTTGTGGGAATATGACAAATAAATTCACTTTTATTTTTGCCAGTACAGCTGCTCAGAAATCTTTTCTTACGCCGAAAATGATGAATATTGATACTGTACTTCATGGTTGTATTAGAAATGTTTTTGAAATGTTGCGAATAGTTCAGAATAGGTGCGTGCGGATTGAGAGAATTTACTGAGAATTAAGATTCTAATACTCAACAATGAAATCTAGAAGCTCCAGATTACTAGAACCAAGACACAAAGCATGTTTGTGAAATCATAAAAATTATCAACATACATATATTATTAATATATTAGCAGTAAATTACCTGTATCACTGCATGGCATATTGTATAAAAGGAACGTTATTTGTATAGTGATAGGTGGAGTGTTGCAGAGCCTCAGGCCTTTTGGCCTCTCAGAGCTATTTATTAATTCTTTTTGTAATGACTTCTTCTGGTCACTATTTTTTTTAGGGGAGAAGGGTTAACGTCATTCTTCCCGGTAATTTGGGCTAAGATGCTGCCCTTCAGAGGGACTTTGTTTTGGCAGTGTCTTTTTCATTTTTAAAGTTCCAAGTCCTCGCCCGCTCGGGGAATCGAATTCGCAACCTCTTGGTTACGGTGCATCTGGAATAATCATTAAACCACGGCACCACTTCTTCTAGTTACTATCATGTATCAGTATTTTAGTGTCTGTAAGTTGTAACACCATTATGGTAATAATTTTTCACTAATATGACATTTAGTACAGTATGCCGTACAGAAGTAAGCTAAACTAGGATAGGCAATAGGCTCACTATTTATTGTGGAGCATACAGAAAGGGTAATTCATCAACGTAACAATACCCACTGGGCCTACCAACTCGAAGACACAACGTAACAGCTCTCTGGAATAACAAAAAGGAAAACATTTGCAAAACAATAAGTTGCGATTGAACTTCGGGGATCGGTCAACTTTTAATGCCAGACATCATGCTATTTTGCAAGTAACTGTGATTCACAATTCTACACCTATGTTATTTAATTACTTCTTGTGTTTTTTGTTCAAGCAAGCTTTGTTTGTTTTTACTGAAGTTCTTCTTGACAGCTTTGTTAATTAACTTGTACAACTCTTGGGGGACTCTGGCTTGTTTTCTCGTTCTGCTTTAACCTTTTAAGGTTTTGGCAGGGTGACGTTTATCAGTTGATTTGTGGGAGACGTCGGAAATTCACTGTATATCTATACCGCCTGCTTTTACATCCTAGAGTGTTAATTGGTCTTTCTTCAAATTTTGAAAGAGAGTCCTTTTCTTTTTATATGTTTGCATCTTTCTTGGAAATGGAAAATCTGCTACAGCAACAACTGAGTCTTGGTGGAATCCTTGAAATACACCTGGGGCTCAATAGTGTATTGATATCAGTTCGTTGCGCCGTTCTCGTCTGTATACTTTATTCAATTCCCGACTGACTTGCCCGACTGGCAGGTGATGATTGGAAAATACAATTGCACGTCTAAAAGTCTCGCAGCTCAAAAGGATGCCCCCGTTTTGTGCTATAGCATATATAATCAATTCCTTTTAGCGTTTTGTTGCTTGGGGGTCTCTATGTTCACTTGTGAATCAACTTGTCTTTACAGCTGTTTGCGATCCGCAACCCATTATAGAAATCAATCACCAGCTCTCCATTGTCGTTTATGGTTGCTGCGGAGCTAAATAGACCTACAATGCTGAGGAGTCCATCACGGTTGTTGCCGAGTTTTTCATTCCACTAATGCAAATGGAAACCGTGACCAACTTTAGGTCGTGGTCTGAAAGGTTTTTCATGGTATCTTACAACTTGTGAAATTCTTTTTTCCTTTCTTTATCGGCTTCTTCAGTTATTGTGTATATTTGTACTATTGATCTGATGTGTGTTCAGCATCGTAGTAATAATTCTACCTAATACTGTTTTCCATCCTATCAATGCACCAGTGGCATGTTTGTTCAACTGAAATCCAACAAAATATGCTCTTTTTCATCACGTGAGTACATTAGGCTAATTTAAGCTCTCTGTATAGTCTACTTAACTCATAACACCTGTAGAATATAGCTTTTCGTCTCGCGGATTATTTGAGATAGTTTTCCATGTTTGTTCAAAGACCCCATATTCCATGAGGCAATATTTATGACGTGTTTAGCGGAAAAGACCTGAGTGTTTAGATTACAAATCTTTTCCCGATTTTCTTCTTTACTTGTCATTGATACAACTAATAACACTGCAAGCAAGGATGTCATTTGTGTTGGCCTCACGGATGTTTCAGTTGTTGCCATATGCCCGGATTATTGACCGAATTGGTCACGTCTTTCCCACTCTGCACTGCGTATAGGTTTTACTTGAAATTTCAATAGGAGATCATGAAGATACTGTTTACACAGAATAGTGTTGCTCCACTCAAATACCTTTTAACACAATGAGTCTTTTCACAGCCCAAGATACCTTCATTACTAACTAATGTAGTGAATGGCTGAATGGCTAACCAGGATATTTTGGTGGGTCTGCATTAATTACGGATGTTTCAGGGGCAAATATTTCTAAAAATGCCTTGGCACTTGCCATCGCTTGATCTAGATTGTTTATTGTGACAGGCTGATTACGATTAGCTATTTCCTTACCAGTTCGTTCAACTAAAGCTTCTTGATTCTGTCAAATGTTTTTGATCCCCCTTTTTAATTATTCCTATAATTATTCCTTTAATTATTCATAATTACTGGAACTGTAGTAGCTTTTAGTGGCCACATTTTACCAATCTCTATCAGGGGGGCTTTTTATTTGCTGAGGCTGTCGAAGTCTTTTGAGGCGATCTTTTGAGGCGATCTTTTGAGGCGATATTTTGAGGCGATCTTTTGATCTGTAGGAATCCTCATATCAATCAGGAGACATGATTTTCCATCCAATCATAATTTTTCACACCCTGACCCAACTCCCAAAGCAGTTCAGTCAGTGTGTATGGAAAAATCTTGAAGAGTGGTGACATTGTCACCTTCTACAACTGATTGGGGGGTGGCGTTTAAATCAGTTAGTTGGAGTTTGTATGTGACAGTAATTACAAATTTTTAAGTGCAGGTATAGCCCTGTTTTATCATGGCAGTTTTTATACTCATTTGGTACAACAGCCAAATACTAGGTAATCAACTTTCTCAGTGAATGTATCACAAAATCTACAATTAGCATCAGCACCATTTTTCAAAATGTTTCCTTGATGGTTTCTTGTAAATAGAGATTGGTCTTGTGCAGCAAGAATGGATCCTTCTGTCTCTGCCATCAGTTCAGAGCTCCTTAACAACTGGTGGGTTGCTATTTGATCAACACCAGCTTGTTGGCTACGGAGGTTAAACTTCCCGTGCAAAGGTTTCTGGACTTTTTTTTCACTGACTCCTTCAAGTCCACATTTTTTGGCAGCCCGTTTGACAGGTTTTGCTTGTGTTGTCGGTAGATGGTTTACATTTGGAATGTATTCGTTTGTAAATCCTAACTCGATTTCATATTATCTCGTCTCTTTGATAAAAGAATGAGTTTATTTGGTGCTTTAATGTTAGTGAACCAACTGAATCACCCAATCAGTTGCAATCGACAAGTATGTTGCCATTGCTATGGTTGTTGTTTTGTATGACACTTCAAGCTGAATCATTCCCAGCCCTCTCTGGCTCTGGGCACATACAGATGATCAATTTTTTGCATTGGAGTGGTGCATGCTATAAATTATCAATAGTTTTCTGGTTTTTCTATCCATACACAGGAGATAAGAGGCATACCAATTTGAAATAAGGAAGCAGTATTGCACAACAGGTATTGCTAGCGTGCTTATAGCTTTTAGTTCAGTTCAAACCTAAAAACGTGTCGTATTCTTCTGTGGTGTTCTTTTCTAAACTTTTCTTTCATAACTGCATGATTTATCCATTTCCCAGATTGACACCTGAATACTTAGGGGTTTCCTCAAGATCTTGTGCTCTAATTATGGTATCAATGTCGAGATTGACTGATGATGTCTGGAAGTTGGCTCTAGGAAAAGATGCTTTTGCACATTTATCTAAGTCAAATGCCATTCCGATACCTTTACTATATGCTTTTGCAGTTGTTAACAGCCTTTACAGTTCTTGATTGTTCTTGACAAAGAGCTTATGGTCAACAATGTAGAAAAAGTGATTAACTATTTTGGCAAAAATGTTGTATTCGTACCCTGTGTTATTTAGTTTGTTTATTATTATTATTTGTCATCATTATTATTAATTGTCATTATTTATTACTATTATTATTATTATTATTATTATTATTATCTTAAATGGGCTTTACGGGCTGATTGATAGAGTTAAGGTTCTCCATAAAACTAATTGGTGAGTTGTAGCAAATGACAAAAGGCAACCTGTGTTTCCTCTCCTTTTGTTTCTTGCACTTTCATTAATAGCCTAGGAGTCCCAAGCAATGTTGTCTTTTATATGAATCTAATCGTTACATCTATTTCCAGATTTTCCACACAAGACTTAAAACCTTACGATGTATTGGTTATTGGCCTTACGATAAAGTTTATATAGCAAGTCAACTAAGCGAACAAAAACCAACCAACAAGTAGCATAATAAACTATCAGCCATGGTTAAGTGTTACGGGATCATTTTTCTTTGGGTTGACTACACATTTACATAAAGACAGCGGTAGAAAGAAACGACTTTGCCACTGCTTATCATTGATAGGTTGCCAAGTTAGCCTTCGTTCATGCCAGTATTATTTGATTTAAGACACATCTTAAGAAGCGTTTTTTTTAAAAAAAAAATGAGATCTACATTTCCTTGCCCATGTTTGCATCAGTCTTAACTGATGTTTAGCGGTTTGTTTGTTTCCAATGTACAAGACAGCTGTTTTCTGCTTGAATTAACAAACAAGTAAGTTGGAAAGCTCATCGGGTTTACTCTAGCCTTTGAAAAAACATGAAAAGATGTATGTTTCCTTTCTTACAGTGACTATGTAAGTGATACAATATACCTTTTTCACACATGTAATATATTTACCTGATAATACAAGTACAAGCGGTTGTTCAAATGCGATAGTTGTAACACTTTTTTCAGATTATGCCATATTACTAATACTTGTCTATTGAATATTAGCAACAACTAATGGTCTCCACATTTTGGCCCATAGGTTCTTATGTAATTTTACATACAGGGGTGTGAATTTAATAGGGGTGTTTAAGACTCGTAATTCAATTGGAATCCCTCAATGTAGTGTAAATTACCTTTTATTTTGTTAACTACTGAAGATTTTAGATTTCAAGAGACTTGTAAATGTAAACAGGTGGTCGAATATTTTTCTCTAATAACTGATAGCAAAAGGATTAAAAAGCTACAAGGAAAGTTAGATTTGAAAGTACAATTTAGTGTTTGGTAAGGATAACCGAAATGCGTATCAGAATTTAATGTAATTATACAGTTTTTGGCCACTCTCCGTGACAGCACTGAACAATTGTATTCACGATTTCTAAAGGTTCTTCCTTGAAAGAAACTTTAAATCATTATGATTTTATTCATCGATCTTCATTCACTTTTCCTGTATTTTGTTGCTCTGTTGATAATATAAACACTGCTTGTGTGAAATCTTAGAGTTTAGGTGGAACAATGAAATTAACCCAAGGAAAAATAATCCGTGACTATGAAACTCAGGCCCCCAGGTAAAAGGGGGATTTATAGTCCATCATCCCAATCACTCAACTCGAACGAATTCTTTGCATGACTCCAAATACTATGATGTAATGTGTAACTAGTATCACACTGATACTTACATTTCAAGGCTTGATGGTGAGGTCTTTCAAAAATCGATTAGAAGTGTTAGCACGTGATCGAAAATGCCTTACATTAATCCCCGTCAAACATATGTATGTAGGACGTAGTTACTTAAATTGAAAAAATAATGTTTCATCCAACAAAAGAAAGCATCCATAGTGAGATTCAAACTGACGCCCACACAGGAACACTGAAATATTTATTTACTCTGGTATGATAAGCAGACTTAACAACATCAGCTACCTATATACAGCCTTGATTTTTTTTAATTGGGGGTGAAAAAAGGGACGCAAGGCTTATTTTACTTAATATGGTGTCGTAGTCCATGTATGTTACTATTTATGATATGTGTTTTTTATCTGTTTATTATTTACTTGTGAGAAACAGATGTATTCTCCTTTTTCATTGTTTTTATAGAACTAGTGTCCATTTTCATGTAATGCAATATTTTCGGTGCAGTTAAGGTGTTTGTTAACATTTCCCGTTTCTATATTACAACTTCTATTTTAAAAAAATAACCTTCAAAACAGTTGAAAGCCAACGATTTTGCTTAACGTTTCAAGGGGTCATCCCGTTCAACAACGAACAATAGAATACTTGTAATTTTTTTTGGCTTTATGACGAAAAAGTACAATGGCAATAAATGAAACAGTGCCTGGTACTGAAAAATCAGTAAAAAGTTACGTTATCAGCTATGTGTAACTGACAAGCTGTATCTAACAATGAGTATGTTAATGACACCACGCTATGGAACAAGTTTACTGGCATTGAAAATGTGTTCTAAAAACAGAATAATCTTGCATTATTTTTACACAATACTTCACTACCTTGACAATTCTGAGCTTTATGAACTCAGAGGAAGCCATAGATGTAAGAGCTTTATCATGTCATGAGTCGTAAGCTTTTTCTAAGCTATGTTTTGAGAGATACTTCTCCCATCGTCAGGCTACTGAAATGAAAAGGTACGGCTGTTTTTATACCTTGGTAGCGCAGACCTACGCGTAGACAGGGATCGAGTTGTTTCGAGGAGTGGCGCCATACCTATGTTTTCTTTGTTTTGTTTGTTATGTTTCTTTCTTTAGTGCTGGAAGCCATATTTCTGGAAGGGTGTAGGATATATTGTTGATGTTATTGCTGTGTTGTAGGGAATAGATTGTTTCTTTTATTTTTTTCAGTTGTTGGGTTGATTTCCTTGTCTGTAATACTTTTATTTTTCCAATTAAAGGTGTGATCTTGTGTCCAGCATTGTTGGGCTATTTCATGATTCTTGGTGTCACCTTTTTGAACAGCTCTCTTGTGCTTCCCTTTGACCCAAAGAACGCTTCGACTCACCAATGTAGGAGGCAAGACATACCTTACATTGTAGCCTGTAAACTACGTTGTTCCTCTCCTTAAGTGGGACTGGGTCCTTTAGTTGTGTTTTTTGGATGTAGTGAAGAAGGGTCATTGAATGTTGTGTTGTCGGAGAGTTTGTCTTAGGTGCTCACTGGTGTTCATCACGTCAGGCGGACTTATACGTTGCAGAGGTTCTTTATCTTCATTTTTAGGTCCAGTGGTTCTGTGTAAGGCTCTCTGGACATCCTTATCATGGTATCCATTAAGAGAACCTTTTGAAGGTGTCTTTTTTTTTTTTGAGGTCATATGGAATTGAAATAATGCTTCTTGCTCCGCCAAACAGAGTGGCGATGACTCATGACATGATAAATCTCTTACATCTACTTCACTTGCTCTTCAACCCCATTGATCTTTAGAGATAAACTCAGCATCAATGACTTCAGCAATGCTCTTCCTTGTTGAGCACTGTATTGTCTGAAAGAGCGGTTCGTTTTATACAATTCCGTTGATAAAGTGCTTAATACCATAAAAAGAGACAATTCACAGAGAAGTGAGCCTATTCATTAGAAAATCGCGTCGGGGGATATTTTTTTTTCAACAAAAATACGTAGAAAAGAATGGTTATGTTTATAAAATAATTTAGAAATGTAACGTAGTACATTTATTAATTTTGCCTCGATAGCCCCAATTATTTTGTATCCAAGGTCAACAGATTTATGCGTGTCAGGTTAATCATTGTTGAAAACGAAAAAGGAAACAGCGATACCAGTGTACCAACTTAATTGCCACTCCTATTTCGATTCAAGAAAAAAAGTGATGAAGAACAGAGAATCGTTGGACGCTATTATATTGAGATTAGAAATATTAATCACCTTCAATCAAATAACATTTTATGTCACATGATATGATCCACATGGTTATGGATTAAATATGTGAGGTATTAATAGTTTTGGAATCAACTTAGCTAATAGAGACCGCGTGTATGATTTGGACAATAGACAGGCATGGATTGCTTGGTTGCTCCCTTTAAAGAGAAACGGCTTGTTTTTTCGTAGAAGGAATAAATTCTGTAAATTTAAAAAATATAAATTTTACTTTTCTTCTAGCCTCAGCTGAATACAGTAACTCGCACTCCAAAACTTTCTATTCCCACCTCTTATGACTCGTTGCTAACCAAAATAACAATACTTTTTCATGTAATCAAAAATTGTAGAGGTAATAGTATCTATTAGAAATAAGGAATTAAAGTTTGTGGCACTCCTAAGATGCGCACCCCTGAATGTTTTAGATATGGATGGATTTTCAAAACTGAGTATTTTATGTAACTAACGAGCGTGTAAATATTGGTCAAAGTAATTTAATTGTGGATGTTTGAAGAATTAAGTGTTACTTTAATTAAAGGCTCAGTTATGTAAAATAATAATACTATATCATGTCTTTGTGACATTGCACAAATTATGGAAATTGTTTGCATTGATAATGTACATTGTATATGCAAAGACAATATAATTACCAAACTCAGCCTCATATGATTGTTATTCTTTGCGATTTACACCATCCTGTACTTCAAACCTTCGTATAATTTTGGTAGATGACTCGCCTCAGGGCACTTGCTGTTTTGTAGCATTCTTGCGCTAAGATTCGTCATTTTTAGGAGGGGTCACGGTTTTGTTTTTTTATAGAGGTCGTTTACATCTTGTATTGTAATGCAGGCAAACGCTGGAAAACAAGCTTCCTACGTTTCGCAGACAAAACAACCAGTCAGTACAACAGGGAGAATAGTTAAATCAACTGCTGCTTTGATTAAGGGAAGAGTACAAAAGCGGGTTTAAAATTTGGTATCAAGAAAACCAAAGTCGTGAATAACAAGGGATTGAACGAATTTCAACGAGAGCAAGATGTGCAGATTGATTAGTTGTTCATCATGAGTTCCCAGTATCTTGCATAGCTGTGAAAAGGAACATGTAATATAAGGTCCTGGAACAGCTATATTTTGGTACAAAAGTATTTAACAGCGCGGGCAATCTGTGGAAAGACGGAGATATATCTGACCTATTAAGGGCATGACATGAGGGTTATTAGAAGTCGTTCGCAACTAGAAAGAACAAAGAAACAATTTTTCTCTCTATTAAAATACAGAGAATGTAGATTAACTAGCTACTCATACTGCGTCACCACGGCTTTTCTTGGAACAGGAAACAACAATTTTTAGTCGTGATTAGTAATTATCCCAACTCACGACTTGTTATGTCTGAATAGATCGAAGTAGTGCCTTTTAGTTTAATCCCCTCCAGTAAAAACTAGCTGGTAAGTAGAAAAACTCACAATGTGAGGGTCGATCAAGTAAATTTACATTATTATAGACTCTCGTAATCAGCAGAAGACGTGAAACCCGTAACAACTAACCTTATTTTGATGAACGCCTTCCCTATCTTGGGCTTTCTGAAGACTGGAACTAACTTTGTACGTTAACTTCAAAAAACTACACTTGCATGAGAAGACATTGCTATTAAATACAACATTTATTTTAAGCAAGCCACTGGTAAGGAAAGGCAGCCTAACTCAGTGTCGAACATAAGCCCTGGTAAATGGAGAGTTAAACGAAGACCAATCTTAAACAATAATTCTCGAGTTATCCATAGACAATCACAGAGCTAGGGNAATGTGAGGGTCGGTCAAGTAAGTTCAACAATGTCATGTAGTAGTACCAAAATGGATGCGCACAAATTTACATTATTATAGACTCTCTTAATCAGCAGAAGACGTGAAACCCGTAACAACTAGCCTTATTTTGAAGAACGCCTTCCCTATCTTGGGCTTTCTGAAGACTGGAACTAACTTTGTACGTTAACTTCAAAAAACTACACTTGCATGAGAAGACATTGCTATTAAATACAACATTTATTTTAAGCAAAGATAAAAAAAACTTCGATGTAAACATGTTCTTGTCTCCCTATGTTTCTCCCATTGTCGGTCCCAACAATCAATCAACTTAATGCAGAAGGCCTTTCAGGGGCTAAATGTGAAGTCATTCAAAACATCCCCATTACAAATTCCGTTTCCGTCGTTCGACTCCAGGAAACTCACACCACCTACAATGACAAAGTAAAGTTATACGGCTACACACTGATCGGAGCCATCCATCACACTATACACGGGATGGCAACCCTTCTCAGAAACGACTTAACAGAAAGCCGGATCCAGAAGAGCGAAGCCAGTGAGGCTCAGTGGTTGACTATTAGAATTAACGACGATAGCACAATAACCAATATCTACAACTTCCCGAATGCACCATTCGTACCAGCACCACTGTACGACCACCCGGTCATTTATTCAGGGGATTTTTTAATTGCCATCACACATCCTGGGGCCACCCAACAAACAACCAAGATGGTGAAGCCCTCCACGAGTGGGCAAGCACTATTGACTTTAAGCTGTTGTTCGACCAGATACAACCTAAAACTTTCAATTGAGCTGCCTCAGGTACTACTACTAGCCCAGATTTATCGTTCTACTCGATCAATACAAACAGTTCCATACCACATCCTTCGCGCAAAATCGGTGGAAATTTTCCAAAGTTGCAACATCAGCAGACCATCATATACCATCCTGCCCTGATAGAGTACACACCGACTGCTCCACTCCAACGTTGGTATTTTAACAAACCTGACTGGGCTCGTTTTAAAACAGAATCTCTTAGCATGTGTGACGATCTTCCCTTCCTCGATACTACTGATACCAACACCAGCTACATTGCCTTTCAGAAAAAACTGTTAAAATTGGCTAAAAGCACCGTCCCCAGGGGGTATCGCAAATCGTACATCTTAAAATGGGATGTCACTTGCAATGAGATAACAAAGGAGCATGAAAACGCCCAATCGACAGCAGAAAGGCAAGAAATAATAAACAAATTAATACATCATTCCACCACAAGACGTAAGGAAGCATGGCTGTCAACAGTTGAGAGCATCGAAATGAAACCCTCTAGTAGGAAAGCCTGGGCAACCATTAACAAACTAAAAGGCAGGAAAAATGTACCTTGTAACCCACACTCCGTCATCAAAAATGCACTTGCTTCTTGCCTCTTGAAGAATGGTAAGTTTGATAAACCTAATCGTTAATTCACAAGAGACGTGAACCGACAGCTAAAGATGGTATGGAATGCCCCTTCAACTGACCAGAACCTGTGTAGTGACTTTTCTATCGATGAGATTGTAGCCGTTATTGAGACTCTGAGAGCTGGTAACGCACCCAACCCTGACAATATACGCCCTGAATTCTTTCTACACCTCCATAAGAACTGCACATAGTGGCTCCACTCACTATTTAACCACTGCGTTCACTCGGAAAAGCTTCCCAAAATGTGGAAACTTGCCAAAGTCGTAGCTATTCTTAAGCCAAACAAGCCACAAGGAAGTGCCAGGAGCTGCAGATTGATAAGACGTCTGTGCATAGCCTATAAACTTTACGAGCGCCTAATTCTTAACCACATTCAACCCATTGTCGAATCTGTTCTCCCCAGAGAACAAACCCGTTTTAGACAAGGGCGCTGTACCCTTGATCAAGTAACACTATAGACGGAAGACATTGAGACTTCTTTTGACAAACGAATGAAGTCTGGTATCGTCATGGTAGACCTATCCAGTGCTTACGACTCACTCTGGCACCGTAGGCTTACCCTAAAACTACTAAGAACCATCCCCAGTAACGAGATGGTACTTGTGATCATGGGCATGATATTCAAACGTGGGTTTTATGTAATTATCGGGAACGAAAAGTCTCGCTGCAGAACACTTATCAGTGGTGTCTTATAAGGCTCCAACATCGCTCCTGCACTTTCCAATCTGTACACCTATGAAATTACTGACATTGTCAGCAACAAGTACATCTACGCAGACGACATTGCCATCATGTACAGTGGTAAACAGTTTCAGGACGTCGAGAGAACCTTATCTCATGACCTTGATGAAGTGAGAGTCTACGTTCACAACTGACGTCTCAACCTAGATACATCTAAAATTGTTGCCAGAACTTTCCATCTAAACAAGAGAGCCAAGCTGACTACGAACTCAGAGTTAAAACCTCAGGTGAAAGGGCGGAGTTTAACAAAACTTCGAAGTACTCCGTTGTGACTCTCGAATAACACTTTCATACAAAGAACATTTACAAAACTTCGCAGAAAAAACAACCAAACGCTGTAACCTGCTAAAGAGACTTGCCAGCAATTGCTCGAGTGCTGACTTCGCAATCCTCCGCACCTCACCTTTGGCACTTTGTTTTTCAGTTGCAGAATACTGTTCTCTTGTTTGGAGTCACCACAGCAAGATTGACGTATCCCTCAACGAATTTATGAGACTAGTATGCGGTTCAATCAAATCCACTGCTATGACCCTCCTTCCAAACATTTAACTTGTCACACTACGATACAAGGTTTTTGATGTAAACAAGAAATGTCAGGCTACTGCTGGATTTTGACGGGAGCTTTAAGTGGTAAGCTCGTGCAAAAAGGTAATCTAGGTACTATAAAGATAAGATAGACTGCAGTTTTATAACTCTATGAGTGAGCATTGACATAGAGTGTGGTAATTCATATTAACTTACATATGTGTGTGTAAACGAGGCTACCTAAACTTCAATCTAGATAAAATTATTTTAATTTTAAGAAATGGCAGAGTAGTTATGTATTTTGCTAAATTATAAACAGGAAAGTTAATGTGAACACAGCAAACCAGCTGAGTCACCTGCTTGTCGCAAGCCCGGAAAAACATAGAGGGTGGACGTCAGGAAGAGTATCCGGCCCGAAAAACATATCACAACAAATATTCTGGGAACATTGAAAAGATGAGATAATGCAGGGGCATGCTCTGTAAGCGATGCGCAGCGGAACCATGGTCTCGAAGCTGTGAGAAGAGGAAAAGCGAGGTCAACCAAAGTAAGCTTTGCTACTCTGTATGCAGGAACAATCACTGGGAAATGCCTAGAAATAGCAAATATGACGAGAAGAAGGAAAGCAGATATACTATGTCTACAGGAAGCACACCGGACAGCCGAAAAGTCCGAAGGGAAAGCCAAGGACATCGGTGAATGATATAGGCTGTACTACAGAGGGGGAGGTGGGAGACGAGAAATGGTGTTGCAGTATGTCTTAAAGGAAAATATTAAGACAAGGTGATAGAGGTGGAGAGAATATCAGACAGAATAATGGTAGTAAGACTAGTAATGATCATGTCAGTCTATGCTCCACAGCAAGGATGTGAAGAGTAAGAGAAGCAGAGGATCTGGAATCAACTCGATAAAGTGATCAAAGACATCCCAGAGACCGAGGACTTAGTACTGACAGGTGACCTGAATGGGCATGTAGGAAGTGAGAGACCAGAGGTCTTTGTGAGACGGCAATGGGCAAAGATGGGAGGAAGACGAAACGAGGAGGTGAATTGATTCTAGAGCTGGTACCGGAAAAACAACCTGGCGATAGTGAACACCTTTTTGACAAAGAGTGACGAATACACATACACTTAACAAGAGTGCCAATAACCAGACAGTAATTGATTATATCTTGTTTCGCAGAAAGGTGCTAAATGGGGTTAAAGATTGTGAAGTCATGCCAGGCGAGGCTGCAGCACCACAACATCGGCTCTTGGTACTTGACCTGTGAGTAAAGACAAGAGGATCAATACTGAGAGAGCGAACAAAGAAGATAAACTGGTGGAAGCTGAAGGGACAAGAGGGGAAGGACATGAAATGCAGGGTAACAACAATGCTGTTCCAACAGGAAGATTGTGAAGCACCAATAACATGGAAGGGAACCTATCCTAAAAAAGTAAAGGTGGCCAGGGAAACCTTGGATGAGAGCAGGGCTGGAAAATACCTGAAAAAGGAGTCTTAGTGATGGGAGAGCGATGTGCAGGAGGCAGTGAGAAATAAAAAACAAGCCTTCAAAGTGTGGAAACAGTCAGATCTAGAGGAGGATCGAGATGAATATAGGAGAATGAACAAGATCTGCAACGAGTATGCAGTGGCAAAATAAAGGGGATGCGAGCAGTTGTACAATGACCTAAAAGAAAAGGGACCAAAGACGATCTACAGATTGGCATGAACAAAACAAAGATGATCGAAAGACATTGACAGAATCAACTCTGTACGTGGAAAGAATGGAAACATTCTAAGCGAGGACTTGGAGGTGAAAGATAGATGGAGGCAGTATTTTGAACAATGACATGTCACCATTGCCAGAAGCATAAGCCATCTAAGGTCCAAGTAACGCCAAAACAGCTGAAGAGGTAAAAACCCAGATAGAAAGGATGAAGGCCAATAAAGCTAGAGGACCTGATGAGCTCCCAATTGAGCTGGTTTAAGACTTGGGGGATGGGGGTGGGGGTGTGTGTGGTGGAATTGACTGGATGACTGCCTGCTACCAGAATATCATTAAAGAAAGGATGCCATCGGTCTGGAGGGCCAGTAACATCATACCTCTTTACAAACAAAAAGGAGATCCTCTAAGTTATGGAAACTACAGAGGTATCAAGCTTTTGTGCCACATCCTGAAGTTGTTTGAGGGAGTGATTGAGTGTCGCTTGAGAGAACTCGTAAAGATCAGTGACAATCAGTATGCCTTCCAAAAGGGAAGGTCTACAACAGAACCAATGTTCTACCTTCGTATGTACCAAGAAAAAGTATAGGGACTAAAACAAGGAATTGTATATGGTGTTTGTAGATCTAGAAAACGCATATGACACAGTCCCAAGAGAGCTCATATGGTGTTGTTTGAGAAGAAGACAATTACCAGAAGCATACATAGAGATCATGAAGGACATGTATGAAAATTGCACTACCCAAGTAGTTACTACAGCAGGAGTGTCAAAAAAGATTAGAATAGATTTTGGACTTCACCAGGGATCGGCTCTAACTCCACTATTATTGGTGTAAGCCTGAAGGAACACCGCAGAAATAAAGACATCAGAAAAGCAGTAAAAGTGGTCCCAATAGCAGAGTTGGAAAGTGGAGTCATGAATGCCCCAAGGATAGATGGAAGGACAAGATCAAGAAAGATTTGAAGGCCTGGAACCTTGAGAAATGGGGTGTGAAGGACAGACCAGCGTGGAGATTAGCATTTCAGGAATGTATCCAGCAAAAATCCGCTACATGACAAGGAGAATACTGTGAAAACGGGGACAAAGGGTGAGAAAAAAGCCCAGGAAAGTTAGCTGACTGAGCAAAGGAAGCAAAAAGTAAGTTTACATCATTGTGCATTGCTTTAACGGCTTAAAAAAGCTTCAAACCCCCCTCGATGACCATTAATTGTTCTAAAACAGCAGCTAGAAGGGACATCGAGATGGAGAGGTATCGTAAAGACGACGAATAAAATCATTAGTGATGAAAAGTAGAGAGAAAAAGCCCCTAAATTGATGTCATTAGGGGTGATAAATACCCTACAAAGTAATATATTGCTCTTCAAAGGAACTCAGAAAACAATAATTTAATGATACTAAATGTCATTGGTAGTAATGATTCAAACATTATCAAAAGCATTAACCAGACAAAGGGTATATATTATCGTAATAGCACCCATAGTTAAATTTTGGGCCTCATAATACAACGCATCCTTCATGAAAAATTGAAAGAAACTCACAAAAATCCATATTTTGTAATCATGGTTGATGAGTTTACAGATATAAAGGATGCGAAGCAGCACTCCATCCATGTAACCTCTTTGACCGATAACATTGTGGTCCAGGAAGACTTTCTTAGACTTTCTGAAGCTGAAAGTATCCAAAGGGACATCATCGTCTACGCAGTCTAAGATGATATACTATGTGTAAACTACCCCTTACAGTATTAAAAAGAACAGATGTATAATTGTGGGGGTATAATGATTGGAAAAGAATCCTGAACTGCCATCTAAATTAAATAGCTCCAGTCAAAGACAACTGTCGCCCACTGCCATGGCTACTCCCTTAGTATAGCAATACCTCATATGATTTCACCCTTCCACGTTTTATCGGATCAACGGACAACTGTGGAAGAGGTTTCTGGTCTTTAAAAAGTTTCACTTGTACGGGAAAAAATCTGTGGCGTCCTAGTCAAATCCAAGCATTAGATCCGTGGTAATATTAAGGTAAAAAATGTAACCGTTTTAGTAAATTCCTGACTAAAATATATACCAATAGAAAATAAAAGAAATAGTCTTGAAAAAGCGGTTTCTTAACAAGCTTTGAAACATTTGTTTTAATCTTTACAGTGGTAACAACATGATCAGATGATCCAAAAGGATGAGAAGATGGAAGTGTACATTATTCAGAAACAAAAGTCAAAAAGAGATCTAAAGAAGGTACTCCTGAATTTAAATCAGGAACTGTTGTGGAAAGATCAATAAACTTTACAATATCATAGATACCAGCGAAGTTGTCACTTCCGAGGTTTGTCAGTACGATTAGGTCAACAAGGTCATATGATGAGCATTCAAGTCACCAAAGACAAAGATATTTGGATCTGACTCATCTTGCAGAATATCATATCTAATCTTTATATTGTGCAGCAAATCGATTTGTTAGATCAGTATCGTTGCTCAATTGTTCAAACGAGAGCTTGGTAGCAGATTTTGCTTTTCTAAACTTTCTTAATTTTACTCTCAGTTTGCATGAAAGCAAAACATGTTCACTGCCGCAGTCCACCACTGGATAACCTTTATCTTGTTGTGCTGCATTCTGAAATTGCTCATTAGTAGTGAAGTAGTCAATTTTGATTATGTATTCTATCACCTGGGATTGACCACGTGTATAGTCTTCTTGGATGTTGTTTCAACTACACATTCTTTACAATTTGATTGTTTGCTTCACACCTTTAAATCCATTGCTCACCTTACTCACCTTGATAGGCCGCTATCCCAATAGAGGGGTAGGCCCAGTCCTTTTCTTCCAATCACCTCTGTTCATCGCGTCTTCCAACCGCAGATTTCTATCCATTATGTCATTGACCACGCTTTGCCATGTCTTCTTTGGTCTCTCTCTATTGCGTCTACCAGGAAGTCGTAAAGCAAAAACCTCCCGGGTCACATGTGCCTCAAGTCTTCTAAGGATGTGACCATACCATCTGAGCCTGCGGTTTTGTGTAATGGTCTCTATAGGCTTAACATTCACTCGAGCCCTGATGACATCATTTCTAATTCTGTCTCTCCGAGTAATGCCTTGAACGCTTCTTAACATTCTCATTTCTGTCGTCCTCAGAAGGTCTAAGTCTTCCTTCTTGACAGCCTAACATTCAGCATCATAAATCATAGCCGGCCTAACAACCATCTCATACATCTTTGCCTTAAATTTCATTGGCAATTGTTTGTCGGGTTCGGTGGCAACTGGTCGACAGTCAACTGGTCGACAGGACAGCTGGTCGACAGTCAACTGGTGTACAGGGCAACTGGTCGACAGCTTGTTGGGCGACACTGAAAGCTGTCGACGAGCAACTTGTCGACAGGTATATAGTCGACACAGTCATGACAACATGATTTTTAAATCAAATTTTCTCAACTTTGAAAAAAAAATACATGCATATTAAAACAAGTACATTGAAATGTTATAACTAAGAAAGAAGGAATAAGGACATGGTTTATTAAGCCATTGGAACATAGTTATAGCCAATAAATAAAATAAGTATTGAATAAAAAAACAAAAGTTGTTGAAATTAAAATGGATTAAACAAAGTAACTAAAAATAGGTCCGGATTGTTTGCTGTCGCCTAGTTGTCCTGTCGACCAGTTGACTGTCGAGCAGTTGTCGTGTCGACCAGTTGACTGTCGACCAGTTGTCCTGTCGACCAGTTGACTGTCGAGCAGTTGTCGTGTCGACCAGTTGACTGTCGACCAGTTGTCCTGTCGACCAGTTGACTGTCGAGCAGTTGTCGTGTCGACCAGTTGACTGTCGACCAGTTGACCCTGAACCGTTTGTCGTAAATTACACCCGACAGTTGGCGCCAATTTCTCCAGCCAACTTGAACTCTGTTCTTCACATCATCTACACACGTTGCAGTTTTATTGATCACAGAGCCCAGGTACTTAAATTTATCTGCCTGGGGAAGAACAGCACCATCTAAACTAACTTCAGTATTTCCTCCAGCTGCCGTCGAAAAAGACTCAGTTTTAGTACGGCTGA
The DNA here is from genome assembly GCA_003991215.1 of Morbakka virulenta. Classification (NCBI taxonomy): domain Eukaryota; kingdom Metazoa; phylum Cnidaria; class Cubozoa; order Carybdeida; family Carukiidae; genus Morbakka; species Morbakka virulenta. Next base: position 219,906 of record RDPX01000282.1, on the reverse strand, counting down.
CTCTAAGGCCCTTAGTCTCGAGCATCTGCCTCCACTCTTCTAGCCTTAATTGCGCCTCCACTACAGATTCAGCACAACTGACAAGGCCATCAGCAAAAAGCATTTCCTTTGGGGCATTGCTATTAAGGTGGCTACTGATTACGTCAAGGATAATCGTGAAAAGAAAAGGGCTTAGAACCGATCCTTGATACAGACCCACAGATACCTCGAACGGCTGAGTACTCCCATGTTTAGTTTTTAATTTGGTCTTGCTATTTCTAGACATGCTCATAATACATTTGACATACAACTCTGGGGTCAGCTTCTTCCGAAGATATTGCTTTATCAAAACTCTAGGGACCGTGTCAAAAGCCTTTTCAAGGTCAACGAATATCGCGTGAATCGGTTTGTTAACTTCGCGATACTTTTCCATCATGATTCTAAGCGAAAAGATCGCATCAGTCGTACTGCTCCAACTCTTAAAACCGAATTAATTACCTGATGTTGAACAGGTGTTTCTGAGTCTATGGTCCATGATTCTCTCAAACAATTTGAAACTATGGCTTAGGAGTTTAATGCCTCTGTAATTATTGCGCACACGATTATCTCCTTTGTTTTTAAAAATGGGTACCAGAGTACTGACACTCCATTCGTCAGGCATCTTCCTCTGCGCAAAAAGAATCTCATTAAAAACTCTTGTTGTGAAGTTCACACTTCTTCACGCTTTGATAGCTTCAATTGGGATATCGTCTAGACCACAGCTTCTACCATTTCCCATCCTGGACAGAGTTCTATTCACCTCTTCTTTCTGGATTTCACTGACCCCTCCTTGGAGTGCCATTTCGCTATTCAGCTCTTCATAAGGCCTTTGTTCGTTTAGTAGATTATCAAAGTAATCATACCAAACACTGATGTTGCCCTCGGCCGTAGTTTCGGTTTCACCATCTTTGTTCTTCATAAAGTAGCCCTCAATATTATCTTTACACTTTTGGTCTCTAGATTTAGCAATTCTGAAAATAGATTTCTCACCTTCTGTGGTACCAGGCATGTCATAAATCTCTCGTGTGGCTTTACCCTTAGCCTCAGCCACCACTCTCTTGGCTTCCGTCTTGGCTTGTCGGTACAAGTCTGTATTTGTTTCATTGTTGGTCTCTTTCCATCTCTTGAAACATCTCTTTTTCTCCTTTAAAACCTTTTTGATGTCTTCCTCCCACCACCAAGTATCACGGTTTATGTATTTACCACCCCTAGAGCAGCCACATACTTCTTCACCATATTTCGTAACGGCAACAGAAAAATCCTCCCACCTCATATCTTCAAAAGCACACTCCTGCATCTTTCTCTTAAACGTCAGTCTGATAGCTTCCTCCTTTAGTTTCCACCACCCTATCTTTTTCTCAGCGATCTTGTGTTTAGGTTTAGCCAGTCTTTTAACAGAAAGGTCTATCACCAGCAATTTGTGTTGTTGGACTTCACTTTCATCAGGTAGTACTTTGCAATCAATAACATTGACNCAAGTATCACGGTTTATGTATTTACCACCCCTAGAGCAGCCACATACTTCTTCACCATATTTCGTAACGGCAACAGAAAAATCCTCCCACCTCATATCTTCAAAAGCACACTCCTGCATCTTTCTCTTAAACGTCAGTCTGATAGCTTCCTCCTTTAGTTTCCACCACCCTATCTTTTTCTCAGCGATCTTGTGTTTAGGTTTAGCCAGTCTTTTAACAGAAAGGTCTATCACCAGCAATTTGTGTTGTTGGACTTCACTTTCATCAGGTAGTACTTTGCAATCAATAACATTGACAAACTGATCCTCTTGCACCAGGAAAAAATCAATTTACGATTTGTTGCCTCCACCAGCATACGTGACGAGCTGGTTAACTGGTTTAACGAGCCAGGTGTTAACAACTTTTTGGCTGTTAGAGTTCGCGAGCTGGATCAACCTTTCACCTTCTTCATTTTTGGTACCAAACCCATGTCCACTATGGACAACACATCCTTCACTTCTGGTACCCACATGACTGTTCATATTCGCCCCAATAATTATTTTGCTATGCAGTTTCAGTTGGACAGTGACCTCAGAGAGCTTCTCAAAGAACTCTTCTTTCGCCTCATCACTGCACCCTACCTGAGTAGCATAGGCAGAGATAATGCTGTACATAACGGCGTTTTCTGGTTTAACCACAGTCATCCACAAAATTCTGTTACTGACGCGACCAATATTTATGATGTTGTTTAACTGAGTTTTAGAAACTGCTATACCATCTCCATTCCTATTTTTGTAACCACCACTGTAGAATACCTTATAGCCACAACCTATCTCCTTGGCTGTATTGCCTTTCCACGTCGTCTCTTGGATACACGCGAGACCAATTCTACGCCTAGACATTGCTTTCGCCACTTCCATCCCTCTACCAATCATAGAACCAACGTTCCAACGTTCCATTTCGTTATCTTCAACCTAGCAGCTTAATTCTTTAGCCGCAGACACTGCTTCTTCTGCAGTAGCCGTTGCTAACTTCTCACATTACTCCGGCAAAAGTAATGCGTGTTGCCTACGTGGGACGCCCTAGCATGAGGTCGATCTTCAAATTCGGTTTGATAAATACTTTGGCTGGATGTTTTATGGCCGAATGCCCTTCCTGACGCCAACCCTCGTCCTTTACCCAGGCTTGGGACTGGCACAGAGTTAAAGACAGTGGGGCTACCACGTACCCTAACTGGTATGGTGTACACCCACCAGTAGGGCCAATATGTTGGCTACTAATCAGACAAACCCCTCCATCAATAACTACGAGGCGGAGTTACACCTTTAAATCCATTGATCTCTTTTTCGTTTCTTGTTCTGAATCCAAATGGGTCAACTGTAACACCGTCTTTCCCACGACAATCGCACATGACTATATTAAATTCCTGAGAAATTCATCGACTTTTCACACTATCTGGTCTTCATAAAATTCATCAATCATCTTTAGCATGCTCTGATGTTGCTGCATACACTTGTATAAGTGAAATATTAAATAGATTACCTTTCTTTTTCAACAGTAATAATCGATAGGATATTATCCAATGTCAAATTATGCAGTTTGAAATGTTCTTGTCAAGAAGTACTCCCACTCCTCTTCGATGCATTTCACCACATAAATGTGTAAAGGGCACTGTTGGATGAGTTAGTTTGCCCTCTCCATTCCATCTTTCCAACGTTTTGGGCATCACTTTACTGATGCCTAAAACGTTGATACCCAGTCTGTCCATTTCAAGCTTGCCTTTGTAGATTTTACCTTTTTCAAGTAGAGTCCTTACATACCATTATCCAATTTTAAGATGATATTTATGTGCAGAAATAGGATGATGGTCTGGTGTTACCTGTTGTGCATGACCAACCATACCAGGCGCGATGTGTTTAGAAGAACCAGGGACCACGTTCACGCCGTTAGTTTTAGCTTTATCAATTGTCATTGACCATGCCATGTTTATTCTTGGCACTGTTTCAACGGTGGGTTGCCGTTACCTTCGGCTGTGCTGACTAAAGAAACCACCTTTTCTCTTCTAAGAGGTTCTTCCGCGTGCAAGCAGCCGTTGACTCTCTCCACTTGGCCACCGGTATACCCGCTGGCTTCTTTGTTTCTTTGTTGGGTTCGCTTGTAACCCTGAGTAGGGGGCCATCGAGGTGGTACCCTCCGGATCAACTGAGCCTGCAGCTCATAAAAGGGCAGGGTCGACCACAAAAAATAAATACATTACATGAACAATAATCTCAAAATATCATGACACAAATATGGGAAATAGCGTATACTCTGGACTAATCGTCCGTCCTTAAAAAATATCCTATCAACGAAGTGACCAAGGTTTGTGGGTCATTTTGGAAAAGATGTTCGGAGCTTTTAATCGGAACAATAGGTAATTGCGTAGGGGTGGGGAATGTGATGGTAATGAGAAGGTATGCTCTCACTGTCGTCTGCAAGAAACTACACTGTCTGTAGTATTCTGGTCTGTGTCAGGCCATGCTATCACAAAATGGATCTGAGAAAAACCTTCAACCAGTAAATATTATAAAGTCTACATAAGAACTACTTAACAAAATGAAAGCTACATCCTTGGAGTGTATTCTATATATGTATATATGTATATGTGTATATATGTATATGTGTATATATGTATATATATGGGTGTATATATATAAAGCACTTACTAGTTTGGGATCCGACGGACGACAGTGCAAACAGATCTGAAGTAGGTGACTAGGTCTATTCTGCTAGTATCACAATCTGTGCAGGAGTAGATGTCAAAACGGTCTTGATAACATTATTTTCAGCTAATAGTGATCTAATGCTGACGTTCATCTCGGAAAGTTGACAGACTGAAAGGTATGTTTTTTTGGTTTTGGTAGAATTTTTCTATTTCGTACACGATCTGTTGGATTTCTTTCTTTTTTTTCCGGTCTCTTTGTTGTTCGTTTTTCTTGACGCACTGAACATTACTAATTTCTGCCTTGAAATTTAATGTAATAAGCTTCCTACGACTTGTCCTTTTTTTCCCAATGCCTCTAAAAATAACTTAATCTACCTCCACAATTACAAACCTGGAACAAAAATTCACAAAGAAAAAGAGCAACGATAACCAGATTTTTCCTTTTAACACTTATTTACTTCATTTAAGAAATACAAAAATATAAAGATATATTTATATATATTTACGATGAGTAAACAGCTGATAATATTTAACATATACAAGATGAATAGTCTTGAAATACACACTACACAAACATAATAAACGACATGATACTGGCTCTAGGGGTTTTTTGTGCTTTGTGTGCCAATGAGCCATTTCTTTCAGGAGTACTTTTCCACTTTTTACATTTGTTTAGAAAAAGGAATACAAGAATGAAGATGAGATAGACCTGGCATTAGAAAACCACCACCAACAGTTTAATTTCCCTACTAAGTATACCAGATACAACAGCTTTTTGTGCTAATGTACCCAGTGATGTAATGACCAACTGATCCATTCTTAATGCAGACCGAACTAGCCGCTGTTACTACAGTTCAACCTCGATTATCGGAACACCGATTATCCAAATTTTGGATTATCCGAACAAAATCCTGCGGTCCGGGTAAATATTTACGTAAACGTGTTCTAATGTAGATAAATGTACATGTATATCGAGTAAAGTGTCGTTTGTTTACGGATAATCAGTTATCCGAACAAATTGCCTCCCGCCCCTCTTGTCCGGATAATCGAGGTTCAATTGTATAGGGAGGAGACTTCATGCAAATAATGTAAAATTTAAAGTTTTTTTAGTCACTGGTTTGAAAATGTCATGAGTTTCATCTCACTGATGCAAAAATATGAAAAAATACAACAAACATTAACACATTATTATTTATGGGTGATTCAGTATCATCGCTACACCAATACATTACAATTTGAACTGGAAATTAAAAACAACATTAAATTGATGCATCTTACACAGGCATTTTACCCCGGAATAAATGAATGTTACTATGCTACAGATCGATTAGCTACTGTGGGTACAAACCCCAGAAAATAAAGTGAAAGAGCAGAAAGTGACATTTGGCATAAAATTTAGCAGAAAATTTTTTTTTATGTCATTGGCTTTCACCGTCTATCAAATCAACAGGTGTTTTATAACTGTGAACCAGTATGGTGCTCCAATTCTGAAAACTATGCAAAATGACGTATTACTTAGTCACCAGATCTGAAGTTGTACGGTGCTAAAAAATTGACTACATAAAATAACGGAGGCAGTGACAAAGAGATTGAGAAAAGGATCCGGATGGGGTAATAACAACAGAGTTTTGGTGAAAGTGAAGGCCAAAGTATACAGGACAATCGTAAGACCGGCAATGATGTATGAAAATAGTTCCTTTAACGGTAGGGCTCGGAAAACAGTTGAGCGTAGCCGAAATGAGGATGCTTCATTGGCTTCTGGGTGTTACCATGAGAGATGCTGCGCATCGAGGAAGTGAGAAACAGGATGAGACTAGGAGAGCTCTCTCAGAAATTGCGACCGGCAAGGTCGAGGTGGTATGGCCACGTGGAGAGGTGAGAAGTAAACTATGCTGGTAAAATATTGTTAGGAATGGCTATACCATGGAGGGAGGGCAGCAAGGACAGAGGCCTATCAAGATCAAAATTTTGCAGTAGCGACCACTGACCACAGGGAACATCCGAAAGAAAAAGAAGGGAAAAAGAAGACTAAGAATGATAATATCTGCCAGGAAATAGAGAACGAACTCATCTTTATGCTTCTATTTATATCGACATCGATTTTTTTTGTGTTTTTTACCTTTATCGTCTAAAGCTATCTATTGGGTATTAAACCACTGCTTTAATTTTCAATGCCCAGAAGATTTGTCCCTGCTTAAATGGTTATTGAACCAAGAAAATATTTCACTCTGAATATTCACATTCATAAAACCTAGTAACTAATAAGCAAACATATTTTACGTATGACGTGGGCGTCCAAGAAGGCAACCTCCACGTGGTGACGCCTGGATACTGATTAGCTAGGTTATCCTGACTGGTTGATAACGAATAGCCTTCATTTTAAGCTGTTTTTCCAGTACCATGGAAGAAATCGATCTCGTCGTTCATGTGATTTTGAATCTGGTTCGTCGTCGATTTGGAGAAATTTTTTTGAACTTGTGCCGCCCCTGGTGGTAAGTGAAAGTTTTTTGTTTCTGGTTTCTTTCCAAACTGATCTGCCTTTTGGCGGTGAGGGGAGGTTTGTTTCCCGTTTCATGAGCCCGGATCGAACTCACCGGGGTGGTCTTCAAATCTACCTCCAGCAGCTTACACACACACACACACACACACACACACACGTATGACGTAAGCATTTATAAAACACCAGAATCTTTGAATAATATTACGTCACTTGTACAGAGGGGTGAGTGAGTGTAACTTTAGTTGAAATGATGCTTACAATGTCAACGGCGATGACAATGACGACGATGGTGAAGACAATGACGACGATGGTGAAGACAATGACGACGATGGTGAAGACAATGACGAATAAATAAGGGGTACCACTTGTTATGTCGTCATTTATTTTGGACCTCAAATTTTTCCTACTAGTTTGTTATTAGAATAATATAATTTAAGAATATCCTTTGGCATTTTTAAAAGAATAGAGTATCAATTCAACACCAAGATTTAGAAAATAAGTTATATGTGTTACAAACACTAGGGCTTTTAAAGTTAATATTTTAACTCTACGTATTTTAATGAAAAGTCAGGAAAAACGAGGAATCACTTTCGATATACAACTTATTTTGATAACAAGCAGGTTGTACACTTCACTCCTAAAACTAGTTTTCACCTGTGTCTTTGCCAACGACAATCGTTGAAGCCTTGTGTCCTTTTCTTGTCGTCAATAAGGACAATGTTAAAATTCCAATAAACCATGGCAATACTGTATCTACAGCTTTTTCGTTCATAGTTTCTGTCATCGAATGTTACAAGTAAATTAATAGCAACCAAATAAATATCACAGTTAAGCCAATCTATTACCAAGTCCTAAAATTCTCAATAACCCCAAAGGTATTTAGACCATATTGTGCAATAATGACATTAATTATTATAATAGTAATAATAAACTTTCATGCCAGTAGACGTCGGTGGTCAGGGTGAATCATAGCTCTTTACCACTCACCCAGTGTAGCACTGCACCAGGCACTATGTTGTTCTATTTTTTCAAGCTTGTTAAAAACGTTTAGCGTTGTCGTCCTTGTTCTCTTCTACTGCGAATTATTTCTTCGAGGATCATATTCTCCGTCCAATTTCTGATTAGTATATGTCAAAGGAAGGCAATTTGCCTTATTCCGACGCAAGTAATATTTATTGGTTACATGCGTAGTGTACGATATTTCCAACATCCTTCTATGGGATCGCATTTCCGTTGCTTCTGTGAGTGACATTTAACCACAGTCTAATTTCTTTGTTACTTTTATCTTACTTGGGTGTTGTCATTTGATTGTCACAATATTCCTTAGGCCTCAGTATTTCTTAACCTTCTTTCTTACAATGTATATTGCCTCAGTAAATATTTATTTCACGTTGGATATGCAGTAATTACAAACACACCACCTCATCGAAGACAAAGAAAGGGTGGTCACCTCCTCTTTTTTTTCTTCTTCGGGGGGCTTTCTGTACGCTACAAACAATGTATTATGTCAATGGTGCTGAAAAATAAAAATTTGTTGCTAAGGTATGAAAATTATTTTTACAATAAAATCCCAACAAAGCCTCTTACGGCAACATGTTTCAAAAATTAGAAAATTAACTCGTTTCCCCTAGTTCCATAAATGTGTTCAACCTCCACATGTCTTGGAGAGGTAAGCGATTTCAGTAATTAGATCTCAAACCATGTCCAGCGAGCTCTTAGCAGTTGGCGTATTGTACAAAAAATTGTTACGCTGAATAATCAATTATGTTAATCGTTTGAACTTGAATCCTCAAATATATTTTCAGGTGGCTCTAATGGAGCTTTTTCAAGATGTGAAAAAAGGGATGACGTTGATCTAGTTCGATTTTTAAGATGAAAATACTTTTCAGAACAACTCGATGAGCCAGTGTATTCCTGAGGTACTGACTCAAAAGTACTTTGTAAACAACTTGAAAAACTGGGTTCTGTCAATGTAGTATCTCCGATACCCAATTCAATACTGTGTTTGGCCATTAAACGTCCTGACTTCCTTCTGTTTGGAAAATAGGGTTGTGGCATAAAATAAGGTGGTTCCTACATTCAGAAAAAAAATCAACAAACCGATTATTAATAATTTTAAATACCTTAAAGTATATCTGTCTCTTACTCATCACGGATCTATGAATCATGGTATGAATAGGTACCGATTTCTCAAGTATATTTTCAGTTGGGTCTAAGTTATGTAAAAAACAGATATTTTTTGTGTGCAAAAGACCAAGTAGAAGAGCGACAGACCAAATAAAATAAGCGAAGACTTTCTGGTGGTGTTCATTGGAACAGCAACAAAAATTAATGGAGTGGGGGTGATTGTCGGTGAAAACTATATAGATAACATTACAGTTGTTAAGAGAGAAAACGAAAGGTTGATGACGATAAATATTGCGACTGACAGTGGATTAGTATATGTAGCAAATAGATATGCACGACATGGTAGATGTTCAGGTAATAACAGGATCAATTTTTTGAGCATCAGGTAAGTCTAATACTTAGCGTCAAACAAAAATTTATGGCAATGTAGGTGCAGAGGTAAATGGTCGCGTCGGCTAAAGAAGAGACAGAGACACACAACAACATAGTGGCGATGGGTATAGCCTGAGAAATGCAGAAGACCAGAGAATACTAAGCACAGAAAAATCCTTAGAATTGGAAATCCTTAAAGGGTGGATTACAAAAAGATAGAAGTACAGTGAACGGTATCGCAGCGCTGGGGAAGACAGACTGATTTCTTATTTATTTTTACCTATTCGTCTAGTTTACTTATGTTTTTTGTATTAACTGTTTTCCCCTATAATTACCTATTTTTCTTGAATCCTTCTCCCTCTCTTCTGTCTCTTGCTTATTTAATAAGGCATTATCAGATTTTATTGATACGTTTTTGTAAAACCATCATGCTGCAAACGTCTTTGTCTTTCGTGACTTCTGTCCTCTTTACATAAACTGGCTGACTCATTCTAATGGATCTGACTGCCCCAGAGAAGTCGCCTACAACTTTGCTCTTGCTCATGATCTCTTACAGATTTTTAATTTTCTCACAAGATTTCTTAACTCAAAGTGGGGAGAGTCGTCTTTTTCTAAATCTCTTTTTGACTCCTGCTTTTGATAATTGTACAGTTTCATCTTCACTTTAGCGCTGGCTCATTTCGTCTACCCTCATTTGATTTACGCTCACATAGTAAAAACTACTTCTTGGACTCTTATTTGGGCTACATCTTCCTTAGTCTACTCTCGCATCGTCTACTGCCCACACAATTGATAGCTTACATGTATTGCAACAGCAACACATCTAACTGTTTCATAATTCTTCGACATAGATGTCAGTATGCAGTACACTATACAAAGTGGGTTTCTACGATTTGAGAGGCCAGATAAGAGTAGATTAAACAATAGACAATTCTTTGCCTCATTTTGGATCTTCTAATCATTTTGGTAGGGGTCATGACAACCGTTTTAAGTCTTGTTGACGAGTCACATCATCGTAGGACCTTTAAATCTGATCAGGTTGACTGAAAAGGATTTCGACAATTTCTTGTTGATATTCCTTGGGATTCAGGATTTGCAGCTACATTGCTATACGTTTTTGTTTGACGCTAAGCATATCGACTTCTGACGGTGAAACTAAATTCACAAAATGGACTCAAGTTCGTATTGAAAATTTTGTACCTAGTCATAACTAAAATTTTTTATTTCAATGCTTATTGTTTTTCAGCCATTGTCCATTGCACTCACTTCTATGCTCAGATTTTATGTAATGGAACTTATAAATCTTGGATTTTCTTCAGAAGGATTAACAATTTTAGCAAGGAGGTGATTTCTGATGCTAAGTCTTACTGGGCGGAGCGAGCTTCTGAAGCTCTTTCTACTCAAAGACCAGAAAGTCGAGACTTCCTGAAAATTTATAATAATGCTTTGCATTCTGGGAAATCGATTATTTCTCCACATTTTTATGGCGCTCAGTTTTCTGCGTCCTCTAAGAAAAAGTTTGATCTCTCTCCCAGACTGTATTCCTCCAATTCCTTTCCAAATGCACTGGTGATTTAAAAAAAAGGCTATTTAGGGTCTTGATCAATCTAGAATTCTTGGTCTAGCTTCGATTTCGGTAGTTTTCTTTAAAAAAATGGGTTTTAAAGCTATTTTTCTTGCTGTCTGAACTTTTTAATCACTACCTTTTTAATTCCTGTCTTTCGTCTTTCTTGAAGGTTTCTAATGTTGTCCCTGTCTTCAAGAATGCAATTGATTCAACTGATCACAGCAAATGTCAACCTGTAAAACTTCTTTCTGTCGTTAGTAAGGTGCTTGAATGTTCTATCAACAACACTATAGTGGAATTTCTGCAGAACCTAGGTCTTTTTCTTGAAGTTCAGAATGGAGTTAGAGCATCTTGCTCCACTGGTAACCTTTTAGAGCAATCACGGAAGGTACGTTTAGGTTTATATATAAATCAGATGAAGAAAGTGCCATACGTCTTGATATTTTTAATACATTTGATAAGGTGTGGCACGCTGATATGCTTTACAACTTTTCATTTGTAGAGGTGCCTCTGCTACTATTATCATTTCTCTGAAATAGTAAATATGTGTGTTATATTGTATGAAACTACATCTGATGAATATTTGATTAACGCTGGCGTTGTTTAAGAGCCTATTTCTGCTCCAGCTCTCTTCCTTTTTTAAATCAATGATCTTCCTTGTAACTTGTTCAGCTCACCAACATTCATGCTGATGAAAGTAGTAACTTGTACTCTGACATTAGCCACAAGCCAACTCGGCAGGAACAAGTGAAACTTCCGTACGATTTTGATTTTGACCTTCAGTCTGCCAGAAAAAGGAAAAGGAAGTGGCTTATTTTTCAAAGGAGTGAAAAAAATGTAACTGCTCTCATTCAATAAAAAAGCTTAGTTTTTCTCTCCTTGCAATATTCATCCAGAATCATTCCGATATTAATCCTGATTCTCCTAGTAATGAGGCTCCTATGAATGAGGCTGCTTGGTCTGTTATTTTTTTCAGGTCTTTTTCGGGTTCGCGTATTCAATCTATTTATAAGTCTGCCCTTTTCTTAATGGTACTGGCATCTCGTGTGACTTGTTTCCATCAACCTCTTTCCATCAACTTCTTTCTTCAACCATTTGCTGTTATTACACCTCATTGTAATAATTCTTTCTATGAATATGGTTTCTTTCCTTGGATTGCTAGATTATAGGTCCCTTTGGCTTCCAAATGGTTTTCTCCATCTCATGGATTGAATGTTTTTGAGTCTAAAGTAACTTTTATCTATTTGCCTGATCATTCTTTCATCGCTCCATGCACTTACTGACTTTATGCCTTGTATGGTTCTAAACAATAAAATCACACAAAGAAATCTTGAAAAAAGGGTGGTGGACTGCAAAGTAATCCCATGAGAGGTGATGCTAAGGAATCACAGATTACCTGCTGATTTCACAATTTAAAGAAGCAAGAAGAGGCGAAGAAAAGAGGAAAGAGCATCAAGGTGTGGCACCTGAAGCAAAAGATAACTGCTAAAGCCTTTAAAGCAAAAGTAACAAAGTTCAAAGAGATCAAGTAGTTAAGATTGTGGAGAAAAAATGTAGTAAACTGAGAAATAGTGTGACAAATGCTGCTATTGAAACATGTGGCATGACAAAAGGAGGAATATCTTTAAACAAAGAGACGTGATGACGAAGGGGTTTGGGGAGTAGACGAAAGCATTCAAGAAACTAAAGGACAACAAAAACGACCAAGCAGTAAAACTATAAGGGATTACAGAAGATGGCAAGGATAGAGGTAGCTAAGACAAAAGGAGATCACTATTTAAAATAGAAAAGACTAAGAAAAGATGAAAATTCGACAAAGACAATACAGTGTTGATCAAAGACAGTAAAAGCAATATACAGAGCCAGGACAAGGAAGTTACAGGAAAGTGAGAAGAATATTTTTCTTTGCTGCTGAGCAACGAAAATCGGCAAAAGGAGCTAAAAGAAGCGTGCTCGAAAAAATGATCGGAACCCAAGATATCATAAAGAGGGTTAAAGAAGACCCTGGGGAATATTAAGGAGGGTAAAGCTCCAGAAATAGTAAGTAGTGTAGTAATCAGGTGTAGCAGCCTTAATGCTGAAAGTTCTGGACGGTAAAGGAGTAGCTTTCCTGACAGATCTGCTTAAGGAAATAGGAAATGAGGAAAGAATATCACTTGGCTGGACAAAGAGCATACTTATCCCAATTAACAAACAGAAGGCCCACAACCAGTATAAAGTTACACAGTTTCTCGAACATGAGAAGAAGCAGCAAGAGAACATCCTCAGCTTTAAAGGCTTAGAAAGGAAGTTGAGATTGACAACATGCAGATTGAGTTTTAAGGTAAAATAACAGTGGATCCAATCTCTATACTTTGACAATTGCAAGAAAAGGCTCTGAAAGAAAACATATTGTATTTATATATATGGAGAAATCCTCCAACAAATTGTTACGGAACTAGTGTGCTGGTGCCTGAAGGATGTGTGTGAAAAGATTATGGGAGTGGCAATAAGCATATACATGTATTGTGAGACACTAGTGAGCACGATGGCAAGGAATATAGCCAATCATGGTTGGATTATGCAAGAGATTAGTATTAAGCACTTCACTGTTTTAAGTAAATTTGGACACAATCTCATAAAAACACGTAGAGATGCACCGGAAAGGTTGTTGTTTGCAGAGGATTTGGCCAGTATAGCCTACGATGAAACAAATTGCAAAAAACATTAGAACAGTGCTGGGAAAAATTTAACAGGAATGGTCTTAGAGTGTCCAAATAACGGAAGCAATGGAAACTAGCAGGAAGTAAAGGAAGCTTTAAGGGTTGTTTGTATAGAAGCGTAAGGATAACATTCAAGCAGTACAAAAAAAAGGTGAATATTTGGGATCGATCATTAAGAAAGACGACGGGCGTGAAGGGGTAAAGGCAAGAATACACGATATTTGGAAAAAGTGGGGTAAGATGAGGTAGTGGTATGTAAAAAGAAGCTACCATTTCATCTTCACAGATCACTTTATATTTTTAAAACCATTAGACCTGTTTCATTGCATGCAGACGAGACTCAGAGGTTAAAAAGGTCCAGCAAAAGGTGTTAAAGGCCACAGAGATAAATATGGTACGATAGGGGGAGAGGTATCCCTAATGGGTGCACAGAATGAGCACTGACATCAGATGACATGTCTAGGTTGTGTGAGTGAGAAAGGAGGCAAAATAATGGGTCAATTGGTTTGGCGTGAGAATGACAAGGTTGTGAAGAGGGTATAACAACAATCAGTAATGGGTAAAAGACTTGAAGTCTCTAAAAATGTAGGTGGAGAGAGACAGTCAAAGAAAACATGAAGAAAATGAAGATCAGGGAGGGAGAATCGGGAAACCAGATGATGTGAAGGAGGAAACACCGAGAGGCTGACCGGACGTAAGTTGGACAAAGAGCGAAGATTATGATGAGTGCTTTTTGTTGCTCCCCACTAGTGCATACAATACCCTGATGAATTCTCATTAACTCCTTATCAACAAATAATTTTGCACATCACAAAAATATCTGTTTAGTTATACCGTGTTCACTTCTGTTCCTTTTTGTCAAACATTCGTAACCTATATCTCAGCTGGATTATTCTCCTAAGCGAATTTTTTTGTCGGTCTTGTATTATCAGGATACCCATCTCACCAGCTCGTGTACATCTGCTGATACAACTACTGTTAATACCACCACCACTTATACAATTACACTTGTTCTTATTGTTGCTATAACTACTACACTACGTTTGATGTAACTGTTTATTCATAAAAGAGCCGTTGGCGTGTGCAAAATGTTTATAAAAATAGATAGGCACCGTCAGATTACGGTTATACGTTAACAACCCAAAGGTTTTGAAACCCTTTGGGTCGAACTTGATGGTACCCAGTGTACTTGTCTTTTAAGACTGTAGTTACTATTGTTTACTATTGGTAACTTTTGTCAAAGGGAGCATAACCTCAATATTAAGGTTAGATAGAAAGTTGCTAAACGAAGGCAAAAAAAAAAGACAAAATGTCATCTAATTTCCATGTTCGCAGGAACTGGTGTCAAGGGTAACTGTACATCTACTGTATAAATAACGTAATTTTTCGTTGTCCTTTGTGATAGAGTTAACTTGTTCTAATGCTTCCGAAAATTTTACGTCTTTTTGTAAATAGACGATGTCGAATAATGACAATGGTCTAACTCTTATGAAAACGAACAACTGTTCCTTAACATAACAGTCCTTGTTACGAACAGTCAAATGTAGCCTTCTATTGGTGTTAGAAAAAACGATTTACAGCTTTTTGTTTGCAAGGAGGATGAAAAATTAAAGAAAAAGTAAATAAACTAAGATTATAAAAACCGTTTTTCGTGGCCGTCCTCGCCTTCTTTTCGGAGAAATCGGAGGCCGCACCTGAAAAAGATAACAATGAAGCGCAATTAATGCAGTTTTTGCTTTTATAATAGGATATTATTGTAATACGGTAAAATCGTCTAGCACATATTAAAGTACATCACTATAAGACAGATTATGTCAATGACGTCACATGAGTACATGGTATTAAGATGATTTGATAATTACAAAACTAATGTCATAGTAATATGGGAGGCAACACAGTACGTACAATATGTTTATACATACCAACAGGGAAATATTAGTACGATTGTACGTGCTAAAATATCGTTCAAGAGCGGATATTAATCTTTCCCAATAGAGGATTAAGTAAGTACGAATTACTTTTGATTTCGTGGTCCATCACATGGTCATGTTTTTCTACGTAAGATCCCTTAAAACCTCCCTTTGCAATTCACTGCCATAACGTATTCCAATTCACTCCTTCTTTGTGCCTCAAAAACAGTCATGCACCACTTTCTGCTTCCATTTATCTTCCTTGTCTTGCCTCTTAGACTCTTAATACTAATTTTGGTTTTATTACTTCCTCGGTATTTACGATGCTTGTTTATCCAACTTTTCTAAAAAGCATCTCTCTGTTGTTCTTTGTATACCAATTCAGGTAATTTTCTTCTCGCCTTTCACAACTTTCACAACTTATCAAACCTCTTCCACCTTTCATTTCCATCACGTGGTCATGTTTTTCTACGTATGCTGCAAGGGAAACTCGATTGGCCAAATAAGTGAGAAATGTCAGGTTTTTTAATAAATCAGGAGCTCAAACTCTTCCCAACTAGGGAATAACCAACCAGACATAAAAAGGGGAGAATGAACTCCTAAAACTTAATTAATTACCTCACAAGACAAAATCTTAAACACCACAGCACCTTAAGTTTAGATTCATATTTTAAGCTAGGTTCCGATATGGATAGATTTAGGAAATTCTTGAAAGAGAAATTTATTTCGGTGGGCTTTGTCTTATAAGGAATCTGTTAAAATTATCAAAATAATGATTTACCTTACGTGAAGTAAAAATTGGGTAAAAAAAAATCTAGATGAAAGAACAACGGTATAAATATCAGTCCCTCTCTTATGCCAGCATACTTAATGCAGTTAAAATTTGATCGTATAAGCCTCCTTAAGGATAAAGTGGGAGGTCACTTCGAAGATGGCACGAAATCAAAAATGTCATACAAAGTTAATATTGTTAAATAAGAGTTACTACTGTTATAAGCAAGAATAAATTGTATAAATGTATAGAATACAAAAAAATAATATATACACATTATCGTGATCATCTTCTCTGTTTGCTGTGGGAAGCATGTTTTAAATCATCTCGTTGCAGTGTTCTAGACTCTGCACTACTGTTTGATCGTCGGCCCCCAAAATTCGTATTTTATCTCATTTCATAGTGCTCCCTCGGTCCCTTGTACATCAAGGTAATTAAAAAGGGGGGATTCTAACATAAAACAAGCTAATGCATAACATAAGTGGGTGAATTAAGGGAGTGGTCGATTAGAAAAAGGGTCGTATAACGGAGGGATTATTGGATTTATGTATTTTTCTTACATACACACAACCAAGCACTAGCTTGACAGAAAGGGACGGTTATGTCACGAATGTCCAGATATATTCTAACCGAATATTCACATTCACAGGCAATACAAAAACTGTGGCCCTTTTTTGCAGAGGAAGCTTGAAATAATGAATCAAGAATAATCTTTCTTCACAAATCTTTATGCTTCCTTAACAGAGACCAATCACAGAATCTGGACATTACATAAATCTGTGTGCAGTGTGAACCGAATTCTGCGTCTCAAATGTCCTGCTTTGTTATTAAATGTCGGAATACAGCTTGATTTGTTATTAATTTGAGAGGTCTGCTCCAATTTACAACATGAAAAGTGATTAAAGTAAAAACGCTCAACGCCACTGCATTATTTCTGGACCTAATTCTTGAGCCAAAGGTATTAGTTTTTGAAACAAATTATAATACTTTCCTGACCCTAAATCCATTTCTACTAACATAGTGAGACAACATAGTCCTTTAATGCCGTGAGAGGAGTACTGTTCGCTATTTAGTGCAAATATTAACTATGATTATGACTTGACGTCATAGATTCTTTCTATACAATGTATCCAAAGGCATAATTACCTTTCAGGTGTGGAATGTTAGGGTTATTTGAAAGCAAAATAGTTTTGGTTTCAAAGAGTATTTGACAGTAGCACATTCTAAACGTTAAATTACTTTTAAGTGAATGGGCTTACCGATATGAGCCAAATAAACTTTGCTAGTGAACTAATTAAAATTCTTCAACACAAAGCAAAATGGTAAATATCTTTGATATTGTTACACCATGTCAGTCAGTATATCACATAAGGTACACTCTAAAGCCTTTCCCTCGAGTTAGGATAAAAACGGATCCTTTACTCATAGGCAGGCAGTACGCCAGGTATTCTTGAAAAAAATTGTAAATAACTTAATAACTGCCAAACTAAAGCGATTCATTATTTTAAAGAATATTTATCATTGTGGATAAGCCCTCCAGTCATAATATTTTGAAAGATAAACTGGTTTTGGTAGACACCACAAGAGGCTAATTTATACCTTTTTATGTACAAGGGGACCAGCCTTTTTTCACTATAAACAAAAGGAATATGAACATGACAATTACTGGTAAAATTTCAGCTGAGTTTGGTTTTTTTTGTATTTCGGAGTCGTTTCTCATTGTTTTTAACTTGTACCGTTGAGCATATTTTTTTCATCCATAAACGATCGCGGTACTGCACTCAACATTACGGTTAAAATCATGTTTATTTAATGAATTCGAACAAACACAATTTTCTCTCCTGACTATTGGTAACAAAATGAAAAATAAGCACTTTCAGAATATGAAACATTTGTAGTACCAGCGCCAATAGTAATTACAGCAAAAGTGATGCTACCTACAGTACTAAAATCATTTATATTTATTAACTGAAGAAAGAAAGTAGTTCAAGCAGAAAAAAATAAAGCAATACCCACTTCGGATATTTTTGTAGCGGTAGCTGTGGCAGTTGTTTTGAAGCTTACAGTGGTAGTAGTGTTTAAGTACCTAGTAGTAGCAGTAGCAGTAGTAACCGTAGTAATAGTTTTGACATTAGTAGTAGTACTACTAATAGTTCTAGCGGAAGAAAGAGGAGGAACAGAAGTGTTTGTTGTGATGCAAAAAGTTCTAAATAGTTATTCAAGATAATTTACACTTCAGGGTGAGAATACTCCTATCAATGAGTGTCTTGATACAACTCATAAATGAAAATATTATTTAAAAACCGTAAAAATACTCTTTATTACAACTCATAATGATATGATATGGTTTATCATGTCATGGCCCTGACGATCTAACAAGACCTACGTTTCCAGAGTTTTTTCTCGTCATCTGATAACTGAATTGATGAAAGTTCGAGGGATTGCAGATACATTTATTGCCATTAAAATTTATGGATTTATCACAGTTGTCGAAAACATTTTACTGTGTACTTTTCTTTTTTTCAAGCCCGGTAACAATACTGTAACTACATAATACGAGTTATCATCATCATCATCATCATCATCATCATCATCATCATCATCATCATTATCATCATCATTATTATTATTACCTTTTTCATATAAATCTCAAACATATTTGTCTGGTAAGTTTTTTCCCCTTTCTATCCATGAGAGCGGGTAACAACAAGGGCCTCAAAGTTCCTTCTTCATTGTCTCTAAAGAGACAATACATTTTGCAGTCTCCTTGCTATCCCAAGCTGTATCGTTTTCTAAATAATTTCCATTGCAATCTTTAAATCTTATTTCTCCATTTGCCTTTAAAACATGTCTAAAATGGGTTCCAATGCTCCAACCACTACAGGTGTCACTACAACTTTATTCATTTGCCATAAATGTCCTACCACTTCTCTCAGCATTTGATACTTTCTGATCTTTCCAAGTTTTCTTTCTTCTACTCTTGAATCTCCTGGCACTACAGTATCGATTATTTTTACTTCTCTGTTCTTCTTGTCAACCAACACAATATCTGGTCGCCTTCCTTCAACAACTCTATTATACTGAATGGTAACAAGAGCTTGAAATTCTCATTTTCGATAACTGCCTCTGGTTGCTGTCCATACCATTTTTCTGCTCTTTCAAAGCCTCCTTTGCTGCAAAGTTGCCAATGAATATATTGTGTCACATTATCGTCGCTTCTCTTGTAATCCCTTTGAGCTTATCTGCCAAATTCAATAACCAAATAACTAATGGTCTCTCCTTTTACGCCACACATTCCTCATAGTGGAGAATCGACATCCGTATCAATGTGGAACTTTGTATCATTTGTTTTTAGAGTCTGATCTTGAACACTACATATTGGTGCTTTTGAAGATCCCTTAAAACCTCCCTTTGCAATTCACTGCCATAACGTATACCAATTCACTCCTTCTTTGTCCCTCATAAAAAGTCCACGCATCACTTTCTATTTATCTTCTATTTATCTTCCTTGTCTTGCTTCTCAGACTCTTTATACTAATTTTGGTTTCATTTCTTCCTCGGTATTTACGATGCTTGTTTATCCAACTGTTCTAAAAAGCATCTCTCTGTTGTTCTTTGTATACCAATTCAGGTAATTTTCTTCTCGCCTTTCACAACTTTCACAACTTATCAAACCTCTTCCCCCTTTCATCCACCTCAACATCATTCATTGGATTCAGTTCCTCATTGTCATGGCTTTTCTTGTTTTTCTGTCAATACCTTGGAGCTCATTCTTATTCCGTTTAAGTATTCCTGCTCGATATCTCATAAGCAAGGTGTTTGGTGACATTTTTTATTGCTACCATTCCATTTTGATTTCATAATAAGGTTAACTCGTCACAAGTATTCTTTTCGGAATAGTTTTTTCATCTTCTTCTCCTTTATCTTGTCAAGCTCTAATATACCAAGGAAGTTTTATAATTCACATCCACCTCTTTGATATTTTTTCCATCGGTCAGCTTTGTATTTTCGTTTTTGACCAATTTCCCTCTTTTCATGATGGTAACATCACATTTCTTTACCATAAATTCCATTCCAATATCATACCTTATCATTTGTATTGTTGACACAAGACTGTCAATTTCATTTTTGTTCTTAGCAAACACCTGAAAACCATTCATGAATAAAATATGGTTGATTTTTACCTTCCCTACAATGTACCCCGCTTTAGTCTTGCATAATACTTTGAACAGAGGTATCAAGAAAATAACATAAATAAGTGGAGAAAATCTGTCTCCTTCAAAGATTCCGCTCCTGATATTGACTGTTCCGAGCGACACTTCAGAAGACGTCAGTTATGCTTTTCAGTTTCCCATTGATTGCTGAAGAAAAGTCATTACATTTTGTGGCACTTGTGCCATTCTCAAACAGTTTGACCCTTCAGGAATGGGGGGTACCATATCATAGGCCTTCTTATAGTCCACCCATGGCATAGCAAAGTTCTTTTGTTGCTTTTTACAATCTTCTGGGATCATCTCGTCAATCATAAATCGGTCCATTTTACCTCCACAGTTTTTCATGCACCCTTTCTGTTCCATTGGTAGAACATTATTTTCTTCAATCATGTTGTATACACTCTCTGCAATTGCTTCTGTCCTTAATTTTCACATGCGTAGTAGGCAAGATATTGGCCTTTTAGTTATTAACCACATTTCCTTTCTGCAGGTCTTTTGAGCACAAACTGTTCTGCCAGTTCTCATCCCAACAGGTATAGGTAGGAATCCTACTGTTTATCATCACATGCATTTGGTTGGCGATTCTATCATGCAGTGACATCAACGTTTTTACCCAGTATCCTCAAACAAGGTCCAGATTACCAAATACCCGACCAAAGCCCCTTGCTTCTTTCAGCATCTTGTGTTACTCATTCACCTCTTGACATGCCATTAAATTCCTGGTATACCTTCCTATGATTTTGCTGAAACAGTTTGTCGATTCAAAATTGGTGAATTCTGGTCACATCTATTAAATTTTGCTGCGTTCTCCTGTATCTCTGCTTGAGCTCTTCAATCACAATACTTACTCCTTTTCTATCAATTTGATACATCCTCTCCAACTCTATAATGGTTTCCTTCATAGTGAGTTCTCCTCTTTTATTTCTTTGCAAAATGTTTACGTGGTGTTTCAATTTTTTATTGCATTCTTTAACCTTCTCTTTCACTATGGTTCTTTCCCTCTCTTCCATCCCAGTTTTTTAGGTGTGGAGAGCAACTGTACCAATCAACTTATTTTTGTCAGTTAACATTCCAGTTATTGGACGTCTATCCCCCCCCAATGAATGGTTTGGATAAGACGAAATCTTTGTGAATGGAAAACACAGTTGGTATTCAGAAATTGACTATGACTGTGATGTATTATTATTATTGAGTGGTGGAGCAATACGAGCCCATGGGGGACTCAGGGGTAGAAACCCCAGCAAACCCATCCGACTACCAGCCCGATAAGGGTAAACTGGGCGCATGCATCACACCCAAGTGTGTGCGATATTGATGTGCATAAAAAAAAACAACAGCACATGACCTTGCAGTTGGGGCCTGTTTAGGTTTCCCAGTTTAGGTTTATTATTATTATGTATAATTACTATTATTTAATGTATTTATCTGGGCATTTTAGATGATGGTGATGTGGNATTATTGAGTGGTGGAGCAATACGAGCCCATGGGGGACTCAGGGTAAGAAACCCAAGCAAACCCATCCGACTACCAGCCCGATAAGGGTAAACTGGGCGCATGCATCACACCCAAGTGTGTGCGATATTGATGTGCATAAAAAAAAACAACAGCACATGACCTTGCAGTTGGGGCCTGTTTAGGTTTCCCAGTTTAGGTTTATTATTATTATGTATAATTACTATTATTTAATGTATTTATCTGGGCATTTTAGATGATGGTGATGTGGGTTCTATTGTACATTCTCATACATTGAGTACTTATCAACTGTATGATTTCTGGTAACATGACAAGCCACCGTTTAGTTAAGGTGATGGTTGGTGTATTATATTTACGATTGGAGTACGCTATCCTTAATGTTATGCTGATGTTTATACACACTTATGAGACACATACCTTGAACGTGAATAAGGTTTAAAAGAGAGAACAATCTGTTATAGCCTGTCCAATCCACTAGTTTTTCATTGCTGGACATAAAGCTGCTGTTAACTTTAACAATATCAAATATCATTAAATATCAATTCGTGGTATCTTCAAGAAAAACATGTTAACAGAGTCAGCACCAAGTTGAGTCTACAATGCAAAGCGTAGCATAGTCTGACAGCAAAGTGCACTCAATTTTTGCTGTCGAAATGAAGTTGAGAAATATCTTTATTTGCAGCTGCATGATACTTTCATCGTTTCTGTGTGGAACCCTAAAAATTGGTAACTGCTCTCCAAAATTAGATTACCCCATATAAAAATAAATCCCACTGTACGTCACCCTAAACCTGCTACTGGTTCTTTATACTGTGCTATAAAATTTGATAAAGGTTCAGTTTCAATTGAGGGGCACATCATATCTGGTCCCTTTGAGCTCATTCCAAAAATGGGGAAATACGCCAGGCTTTATCACATTCGTACCACAATCTGATGTAGTCCACCCAATCCTGATTAAAAGTAAATCTAAAAAATAAAGTTCTGTTGCACTTCAAGCAATTGAATTGTGAAGTGACTTAACTTCCATTTGGTACTTTTTGAGCATTACCAAGCACAATAATCTAGATAACTAATCTTGGGCATATTGTGCATTTTAATGGCGACTTTCATTAATCAAAACAGACTTGCTACAATCTCTCTTTTGAAACCTATATAGTTTCGGTATTGCAAAGCCTAGAAAACGCAGTTCAAATAGGGCACAATGTGAATTCTTAACATCTCTATTCTTGACAAAAATCAATTAACTATGTCTTGTGTATTCTTTATCAAAGAATTATCTACCAGGGAATAAAAAATACCATGTTTAACAACGTAACTCAAAATGTAAACTAATACAAGCGTTTAATAACTTCAACAATCCTTAAACAATATTTCAATCGATAGAACCAGGTCATTCACACCAATGAATATGTGGATAGCTGAAAATTAAAACGGAGATCAGCTTACATTCAAAGCAATTCCTTCAGAAACAATAATAACAAACAGCACCATGCTGTTAAAGGAATAAAGTATGCTATAATCGGCATTACTGCGAAAACAACTATTCAGCTTCTTCATCGACGTATTAACAGTGGCACAAAAAGAAAGTTGTAATCACTTTCATTTTCATGACCTGAACATCACAGTGAAAGAATCAGTCGACAGAGGGCTCTCCTTTTCTTCCCAAACCAATAAAACCTCTAAGATCTGTAAACGTAATTTGTCTTTAAAAATTCATGAAAAATATTGCTGTTGATCTTCCTAAATATCATGCTTACACCATGTTGTATTTGTCCACGCCATAGCCTTCCAACGTTTTGACAGTAAAATATATCACTTCTATAAAACCAAAAGAGGTTCTACCAGCATTAACTGATAAATACGAATCCTAGTGTAATCCACCAAAGCATCAACATGACAAAATAACACAAATAAACCATGGAATGTAAAATTTCTGTAGCTAAATGGACGTAGAGTTACAGAATTTACTACCACTATATCTGTCAGTAAACCCAAGCAGCTTTCACAGGACCATAAGGCAAAAGTATACAAAATAATAATTGGAGATGCATTATCCAGGCATTCTACCTTTAACGAAACTGTTTTAAAATGGGCAAACTAAACTGTATTCTAAAAAAATTATCACCCATACACAAGTATTAAACCGCTTAAAAGTCAGCCGTACTTGAAACTTTCTCAGACAGTGCATGGCCTTCCAAACATATCATGAAACACCGACTAAAGTCATTCAAAACATTTGGACACGTTCAGGAATGCCTTGGGACGTAATAGTGCATAATGATTTTCAACTTTTTATCGTCACGACCAACAAGAAAAACAACAAGAAGAACAACAGGAAGAACAACAAGACCAAAAACAACACAAAGAACACCATAAAGAGACACAAGAACAACAAGGGGCACTGAATGAGTCAGCCTGAAACGCGGCTAAAAGTGTATGAATTCCTACTGATAAACAAGCACACCAGTGTATAGGAGCTGTAACTTAGTTTATTTTGTTTCAGTCATGGTCATTTGATGTACGAAAATGTAAAAACATCGAGTATCAAAATTTGACTAAACAGACACACATATAATTTTTCCTAATAGTTCTTTGATTAATTGATTTAGAATGAAACAATCAAATTCAACGAGTAACATTAATAAAATAATATAAATTTGGTCACTTGCAATAGTAACGGATAAAATCACTCGGAATTATGCACATGAGCACAAATAGACACAGACAAGAACAAACTCCAATACTCAACGAATTAGGTACCAGCAGTGAATATACAAGACAATCTTGACCCATCAAGGAGCTTTATTCATTGCCTTTTACCCCTAAAATGAGTCAAATTAACACTTGGCCACAGACATAATCTGATACAGGGAGAGAATCGGAGAAAGAAAGACACACAGAGAAAGGGAAACAGGAAGAGAAAGGGAGACAGGAAGAGAGAAGGAGAGAAAGAAGGAGAGAGAAAGAGAGACATAAAGGCAGTGAGAGAGTGAGAGAGAGAGAGAAAGAAAGAGAGAGAGAGAGAGAGAGAGAAAGAAAAAAAAAGAAGAGAGGGAGACACACCCATATATATTCACACACACCCATATACACACACACTGACTTACTAAGCTCTAGTCGCAGCTGAAGAAAAAAAATCCAAGTAAAGTGAATGTCAAAAAGACATCCGTCACAAGTTACAAATCGAATGATGATGAAGAACTGCCGCAAAGTATCAAATTTGAACCTCTCTTGTGCCCCGATAGTATGCAAAATCGTGATGACCTCAGCACACACATGGTTGTTATGTTAGTCCCAAACCACAGGCAGTTACTGTGATTCTTAGAATTATTTATGACAGGTTTATTCGAAGGCAGGGACTTATTCACGAATAAAGAGAAATATATCATTTCTTTCCAAATAAACGTATCCTCCTCCTCATGTGCCGTGTCCTTGCAGAACGTAGGCAGTCATGCTTCTCCACAGGATCCTATTCGTATAATAAACGTATACCTACCTTAAATACAATTGACATAATCTTTCGTCAGATAAAGTCATTTAGTCATGTAGTCATGTAGTCATTTAGTCATGTAGTCATTTGGTCATTTAGTGATCTAGTGATCTAGTGATCTAGTTTTCTAGTTACTTAGTTACATAGTTATCTAGTTACTTAGTTACTTAGTCATATAGTCATATATTTAGTTATTTAACTATTTAGTTATTTAGTTATTTAGTTTTTTAGTTATTTAGTTATTACGTTATTTAGTTATTTAGTAATTAAGTTATTTAGTTATTTAGTTATTTAGTTATTTAGTTATATAGTTATTTAGTTATTTAGTTATTTAGTTATTTAGTTATTTAGTTATTTAGTTATTTAGTTATTTAGTTATTTAGTTATTTAGTTATTTAGTTATTTAGTTATTTAGTTATTTAGTTATTTAGTTATTTAGTTATTTAGTTATTTAGTTATTTAGTTATTTAGTTATTTAGTTATTTAGTTATTTAGTTATTTAGTTATTTAGTTATTTAGTTATTTAGTTATTTAGTTATTTAGTTTTTTAGTTATTTGGTTATTTAGTTATTTATGCTTAAACCTGTCCAACACATTTTATCAATTGACAGGTCTAACTTTTTTGAGCCAAAGAAATGGGCAAAAATTACTCAAAATCTCATTTACTTAGTAGTAAACTGCCACAGAAAATTCATGGCTATCAACAACATCATTTCATCTAATCATAACAAAATGATTTTCGCCCAATATAATTTAAAGCAATTTTATTCTGAAGCTGGACAATTTGCCACTTAAAAAGACGGAATGCCTTAATAACGAGGATAAGTGGATTGCTTGTTTTGATACCAAATACCCAACTGGGATGAACACAAGGGTATGTGATTTCATCTCCTTATTTTACGACACTTTTTCGTGATGAAATATGCTTTGTTTTTAGCCAATCATCCAACCAGCTTTCAGTATATCAATCCTTATTAATCAAAACATCTGTAATGTGTTTTGCTTTATCCATTAAATACTTATACTTAGTTACTATTGAATCATTTATGTCTGACAAATTGCACCGATGAAGGCTTTGATATGAGCTCAAACGTTTCTGATGACCCGTTTTTGCTTATATATATATATATATATATATATACACACAATAACTCTTTAAGCTGTGTTTGCTCAGGCAACATGGCCAGAGAGTTATGTCTCAGAAGCTCTGTGCTGCACTGATGAGCCCACAAAGGGCGAAACAGTACTGTCTGCAGATTGAGTATACACACACATATAAATATTTACATATATAAATATATACATATATACATATGTACATATATACATATATACATAGATACATATATACATATATACACATATTCATATATACACATATGCATATATACCCATATGCATATATACACATATGCATATATACACATATCCATATATACACATATTCATAGATATATATATTCATAGATATATATATTCATAGATACATATATTCATAGATACATACATACATAGATACATACATACATAGATACATACATACATAGCTACATACATACATACAAAGATACATCCATACATAGATACATACATACAGACATACATAGATACATATATACATAGATACATACATACACACATACATAGATACATACATACATACATAAATATATACATATATATATATAATATATATATATATATGTAACACAAAGGTGCAATGTGTATATGCAACCTCCAGACATATGCAGACCGGGTTTGACCAGATCGTTATCATGTCTATCCCACTAAACAGTGGCAAACAGGGGAGCCGTTGAGAACTTAATAAAGCATAAAATGATTCCATCAACTAATCATCGATCAATCTGATAGACCGAGAAAAAAAGTCATTGCGCAAGTGTAAGATAACACAAATTTACAAGCAAAAGACAGAGAAAATGGAAGATTGATTGTATGGATCAGTGAATTTTGTATTACTTGTCCTGATTTTTCGGTCTTGTGTTCTGATCTCTTCAGGAAGACCATTTCTCATTTTTATATTCAAAACAAAAATTATAGTTCGTCTGTTTTGTATTTTAACCATGAAGACATTAAAGAAAATACAGCATGAAGGTCAAAAATCTTAAACATTGACGTCCTTCAACGCACCTAAACATTGTAACGTGGGACAAAAAGACCCAATTTGTTTGCAATACTAGCGTTTAAAGATAAAAACGTCTAGAAAAGCTAGACTTAATAAACATCAAACAAGTATTACAAAATCTGATATAAATATTATATGTAAGTTGCTGTTGTATAAAAATTTTAAATATAATTTACAGCTACTCAGAGAAAAAAATCGACTTGTTTCAATTTTTTGTATGTGATGAATTCCCTCCCATATTAAATAAATCTCGGGAAATGTAATGGTTATTAGTATCATAATGTTTGCTTGTTTTGAACCTCAAGAAAAGCACAAGCTAAAGGAATGGGGGTAAAAGAAAAAATCCAAGCGACTTCTAACATTATAAGTCCAACACAAAACCTTGACGATAAAAGTTTTAAAAGGACTGTTTTTACTACTTATTTTTGGAATAGGTCTACTGTTTGTGATGTTTGATGCATTTACTAATTTCGTTTTTCTTCATTGCAACTATGTACTGAATCACTGGGGTTAACCGTCTGGCGTCTGAAACCCCCCCAGTTGTGCTGTGTATGTAGCTGAGTTCTGTCTTTTCATAAATAATCCTTCTTTTAAACGGGAAAAGTTAATCAAAGTCATTTTAACACCGAAGTTATGCTTGATCAGCTTGGAGACAGCGTGAGTATTAATCCTGCTTTTCATTCAGTCAATCTTTGGTGAAAGGAGCTTTGAGGCACTATTTAAGATAGACTCCTCATATATTCAGTGGTGTATAGCATATTTAAACGTGTGATTAACTACTTCTTTTATCCTAACAAAAGTGACAGATTAAAGTAAGTAAAATTAAATATTTATGAATAAACGTTCTCGCTGCAATCATAATTTATAGCTACTAAAGGTATCATTATTGTTATTGTTGTTAACTGAGTCACCCAGACCTCTTATCTCTCCTTTTTATTCTTCTATTTATTCTTCTCTTCATTGTTCTCTCTCTCTCTCTCTCTCTCTCTCTCTCTCTCTCTCTCTTCCCACTCTTTTTTCCTCCTTCACCCCCTCCCTCGCTCTCTCTTCCTTGTTCTACTTTCTTTGGGGAAATTACCGTATAAATCCTTTTATAAAATATTTATGTGAAATTTCACTGTCTCATTTAAAATTAATCGAGAATAACAATTGGAGCGTATGTACCAAATACCCGGTGTAAGTTGTTGAATCCAGTTAAGAATTAAATTTTTTAAACGAAGCGTGAAACCCTTTTGAAAAAAGACTATGAAGAAAATGGTACTTAATAATAAAAAATGTAATCACTTCAGAATTAAAAGAGCTCAGATCGAAAGAAGGAAAAAATCAAATTGAAAAACGACATTTCCAAAGTTGGAAAATTCAAGAATAGAAGCCATGATCATAAAAGATCTTCCTGCGAATGAAAAAGAAATGGGAGTAAGGCAAAATGGTGCAAAGTAATCTGAAACCAATTAAGAAAAATCCATCGCAATCAAGGACGTCTCAAGATACTACTGAAAAATCAGGCGAGCTAATTTCGATAAAAGCTTGTTTGAATACTTCTTAAAGCTGTCTATCCATTAAATTAAGAATTAAGTGATTCTGAGCAGTGTATTCAAAAATCTTATACAAAGCCACAATTCCAGCTTCCATTCAACTCTGTCGATGACGGCATACTTTAGTGAGGATGTCATATTTCCATTTTTGTGCCTATTTTCTATATTAGCCTAGTCTTTCAAAGAAAACCAATTTCTTTTTTTGACTTTTGGAACAGTTTTTAAGCTATCGATCCCCCTTTATAGCTAGTTTCTTCCTTTTCATTCATTGTTCAGGTCTTATACTTTTACTTTGTTCAATATCTATTGGTATTGTCATTATCATAATTATTTCTGCTATAATGTGATAATTGTTGCTAGGAAAACAA
This sequence comes from Morbakka virulenta, assembly GCA_003991215.1. NCBI lineage: Eukaryota > Metazoa > Cnidaria > Cubozoa > Carybdeida > Carukiidae > Morbakka > Morbakka virulenta. The sequence continues at coordinate 190,557 of RDPX01000282.1, read as the reverse complement.
CTTAGAGCAATGCTAAAGGGACCAGGAACATTGATCATGTTCAGATGTGGATCACGTGCATGTGTCGGACTTTGTACTTTGCATGTTGCAAGGATGTTTTTAAGAGCACTTGCACTCCATGGTCGTTTTGTTGCGGAGCTGAACAGACGTATGGAATGAATAAAAAGCTAATTGAAAAACTGTAAATTCGTGTTCTTCTTTCTTGTACAATAAAAATAATGTTGAAGAAAAAAAATCAAGTGTACTACAAAGACTGAACAAATATTCACTTGTTTAATGTTGGCAGATTAAAATTATTCGGTCATTTCCTCTCAATTTTTACGCCGAACCACACTAGCAGTTTGAAATAACTACCGCGACTTTTGTACATGCACTTTCTTCTTCCAGAGGGTTACCACATTTTAATTGTGGACAACGATTCCAAAACGTAAAATGTGCTAGATCCACATTTTAAGCTCACCTAGTGAAAATAAAATCTTTCATAATTACCTTCGGACGTTTGTTTTTAGAGCCTTTCGGACGTCCTCTTGGGCGCTTTATTTCTGGTTTGTTTTGATCGTCAGAGTCTTCCTCCTATTTCAAAAACAAGATAGAATTTTTCAATAACATAATACGTTTCCACTCGGAAAAGTTCAAAAAGGAAAAACTGTTATCTTGGACATTCCAACCTTAAGGAGCATCAATAATGGAATTTATGATATCAATTTGAAAACCTTTCCAGTGCTCTGTATCTTTATACACATACATTTATGTACAAATAATTCAACCAGTACAAACATATTTCGCTGTTAAACAGCTCTTCAGATTATCTAGGAACCAGCTGAATGTCTACACGTTATACACCAATTTTTTTACATAGACAATTGTCATTAAGACAAGCATGTGAGGCATTGATGGTCATGCGGATGTCAGGAAATTAAGGGATGGTGATAGATCACAGTGCTCAGTCGATCCGCAAAAGCAATGAGACCGGCATAATTACTGTGGGACGCCATCAATAGCCTCTGGTATTACTCTACAATACAAAATACCGTTATTGACAAGCTAGCTAACATTTTAAAAAATTAGTTATTAAATCAAATAAAGTCGTTCAAAGGCGCGAGTATCACCTACGTGTGTTTTTTCTAATGTAGAAACAATGTCGAAGAAGAAAGACTGAAGATAATGAAAAAATACAAGTGCTATCGAGGTCCGTCAGGTACTAACTAGAGAGAATATTATGGGAATTTACAAAAATCTAGTCTCTAGCTTTTCAGCAGCATTAATTAAATGCCTCGCCTTGAATTGAAGTATTTGAGATGTGCTGAGGGGCTAATTATGATAGATGTTGTCAAGTTACAAAACTGGTCAAAATACTAATACTGTAAATATCACAAGAGACATGAAGGTAACCAGCATGAGCATGGAGTCATGGGAAAGCCTGGCCAATGATCGCTCAACGTCGAGAAGGCCCTGACTCAACATTTCAAAGCAATAGAGAGAAGAAGCTCGTTGATGCTGGCCCAGAGAAGCGAGCCTGATGAAGAGCAACAACTCTGACGGACCTGTGAAGTCATACAGATATGATCTATGCAACAAAGACTGTCGCTCCTATATTGGCCATTGCCGACAAAAATGCTGCTGCTTCACAAACAATTAGGATACTACCCCATGGTCGGCTCTGACTTAGAGAGACTGAAGATATATTGCTAGAACAAGGAAATAAAGCATTATTGCATTGCATTATCATTACTTTGTTTTATACCCCACCAACAATAATCAGGTTCTGATCAGAGTTACAAATGGCTACAGCTCATGAGCACAATGGGTTCCAGTTTACTCTAATTTCCTTTTCGTTTTGAGTTAATTAAATTAACTCGTATATATATATATATACTACCAGGCTGCCTACAGTAAGTATAGCACATTGAACTTGGCATTAAATGATCTAAAACATATTCACTATCTTGGTTTCTCCGCGTGTTTAGGATTTTAACCACTGCAAGGCAACCATCTTCTTTGATGTTGCCTGACATAACACCTCATTCTCAAAGCTCCATGAATAAGCACGTACCCCCAAGGGTCCACAATCGAGTCCTACATTAGCCGTTCCTTCACCCCTCATTTCTGGATTGAAAATCGGAACAAATAAAAAAAAGCATTCAACGTTCCGAGTCACAGGAGTATAAGGTAATTCCTCTCTGGTTTCCTTTACTAGTGTTTGGACCCGGCATTGCATGGGGCATCTTATTAGGGTATTTCTTTAGCCGATGCGCTCTTTAGCCTTAAGCAATGGTATTTAGTGAGATCCTAAAAGTTGCTTTCCTTATAATATTGTGGCTGAAAGGTTTCTATTACTTACTTTTAAAAACAGCCAGCACTCAATAATTTTTCAAAATCTGTAAGGAACATTCTATTAAGTACATAGAATACAATGAAAACAAGCCACATTTAGGATTTCAATAGAAGACAAGTGGAGCCCCAATATGGATGATCATTTGGCCACTATCACCCTCATGTATCAAACAATGTTTCCAATGTTGCTTTCTCTATACCAGAATATATTATTAGACAATCGAAGAGACTTGTTTCCAATTTTAGGTAAAATATTATCCTTAAAAATCAAAATTTTCCCAGAAAATGCAGATGATTTTTTAGAATTTATATAACTTTGCAAGGGATGGATAATATTATTATTATTATTATTATTATTATTATCGAATGGTTGGACATCATCTGATGGGTGATAGATGGGTAAAAACCCCATATTCAGCGCCCAGCAACAAGCCAGGTCAGTTGAATTCAGGCACATGTACTGTACTTGCAGGAGTGAGATGAAATAGAAAACCAAATAAAAATGGCAACATCACTTGAACCAACCTTGCAAGTGCCCCCTCAACAACCACTGAGAAAAGGCACATTGCTCAAACGATTATTATTTTTATTATTATTAATATTATATTATCATTATTATATTATCATCAGCATCATTGTTAATATTGCTACGATCATTATCAAAAACCTTTACTTTACTTTTAAATTTCTTAGAACTCTTAAGTGGCGCTAATTCAAAGATGGAACATATTTGAAAGTTTGTGGAATATGCATATGCTCTAATGCCAGCTACGATGGGTTATGGTCTCGTCTTTCTCTACCTAAATCTTCTTCTTTTCCTTCAGGTGTCGTGCTGTACAGCTTGGGTAAGCATGGTCTTCCACTTTTCTTTATATCAGAAACTGTAAACCTCTTCCTTACTATTGTCCACTTCTAATTTCTTATGTAGTCAGTTTGCTTTCTGCTTTGTTTCTATTTCCCTAGTGCTTTCAGTTTTTCCTCTAGTAATTAATTCCTCCGTGTCTCTTCCCCAATTTTGTGTCCTAACAGCTTCATCTGCTTTTGTTTAGTTTATTTTATTAGCTCACTCTGTGCCCTTGTTAACCTCAACATCGTTACTTTTCATTTTGGTACATCAATTTTTTGTATTCTTTTATAGCACCAAAGCTCAAAACTACCAATTTTTTCTTTCATTTGCATGCTCCTTGTTTTACAGGCATACTCTATGATAAGATAAGTATAAACTTTTAATACCCCTGCTCTTGTTTTAATGTTCTAACATGATCATATTCTTTTTCAAAAAGTGGAGAGCTTTGCCTATCAGAACTGTAAGTCATTAAAGTCTCTGGTTGAGACTTATTTGACTGATAGTAGATGTATGAGAACTGTATGAGAGACTGCAGGAGAGATTGTATGAGAACCCCGCCCACATAAGAAAAAGTGTTTTTCTTCGTTGCTTTTTCTGTAACAAATGATGTTTTACAAGATTGGGTTGTTAGATCAATGGTCAACCTCAACCTGGATGACCAGGGGTAAGATTTACTCTGGGCAAAATTTACGCACGTCCCCACATCCTGACAAGGTGTTTTCCATGATAGAGGTACTTTGCTTATGTTCTCATACAAATACATACTTTTTCTACAAGAAAACCATAACTTCCATGAAACCTTGCGCTTCTTAAACTTGTTTGATTTGAGCCTCAACAAATTCTCATTTTTCTGGAAAAAAGACACTATATATTGTTGGAAATAAATAAAAAAGACAAGGAATAGATTTGTCATACCAAAAAACGCATACTAAACTCGTCGGTAATTCGGATAAACCACTGGAGAGATAGCTCAATGAGCAGTTGCGAGTAGGAGTGATTCAGATTTATCAAGAGAGATTTGACAATAATAAGAATTCAAAAGTTATTTAGAATCTCAATGTTCAGAGTTACTTCGGGGTTTTGCTTTACGTTGGTCTAAATTTTGGCAAAAGTAAGGTTCAATATTCTCTTAACTTATTTTTAAGCAAAATATCTGTAGATAATGGTAGTATGTTGTGTTAGTTGAGCGCAAAACAGAATACATTTAAATAGAAAGGGCCACCTTTAGGTACCACGTGATTATTTTCTGATTAACCATAATGTCCTGTCTGATTATAGCACCCTTAGTGCCTTCAATCACTATATTATTAGGGAATTCTCCTTTAGGGGCTTTCTTTAAATTTAAAAAAATTACCAGCAGTAGAAGTTTAACAGCGGTATAATTGTTACCTTGCTTTTGGACACCAGCAGATAAGACAACAATAAAAAGTTAATTTTTCGTTACCCGCAGTTGCGACCTTTACAGTTTGTACTCCATTAAAATCAATGGTTATCGATCTAGGCATATCAAAATAGCACGGTGTCTCGTCCATATTAAGATGATTGTTTTTGTCACGTTCTTAATAAATAACAAATTATGCGGGTCTCAAGCTAACCACTAAAAGAACTAAATACTGTTAATCAAGCACAAATTCCACCTAAGCTACTATTAGTGAAATAGGCGGTAACGAGCGGGAAATATTCTTGTTGTAGAAAGATATTGGAACCCTCAAGATGGTCACAAATATTTTCATAGTAACGAGCATTTTTTTTTTTTTTTTTTTTTTTTTTTTTTTTTTATCTCTTTTTTCCCCCCCATTTAGGGCTCAGCGGGTCCCTTTCAGGGGGTCTTTTTTTTGGCGGTGGGAATTTTTTTGGCGGGATCCCCTTCCCGACCACCACACATGGC
>RDPX01000282.1:134789-146022 GCA_003991215.1 Morbakka virulenta | reverse complement strand
GACTTGCAATGGAATTCACAAATACAATTCGAATTTCCTGAGAAACCAGAGAAATGATGGGAGAATAGGTTTATTTTAGTTTATACAATCTTTTCTAATCAACATAAATAATGGACCCGAATACAAAAAGGTATAACAAATTAGTTAGTGCCTATAAGAAGGCATATCCTGATCTGAAAATGGCATTGAAACTACAGAAAGCACAGGGACTTTGGAACGATGTCAAAAATGATGGAAAAAATACGAAGAAACCTTAGTTATATCCAGAGAAGAATGAAACGCATACAAAGTAAACAGTTATGGTTCAGGTCAAATTTGAAGTCAAAACCTCCACAAAAACCAGTCGAACCTTTAACAATATTACCTTTCAAATCATCTAGCCAAAGTGAGAATGAGAATCACTCAAATATCAAGAAACCTCTTCAAGGTAATCGAATTTTGATTCTGAGCGTCTTCATTTTCAAGCTTTTTGGACAGATCAAGGAGGATTGATAATGAAATATGAGATACGGAAATCGTTGTTGATGACGAGAGTGACGAGAAAAGTGGTGAGAAGAAAAAGAGCGAAATACCAGCTGAAGACAAATGCACTACTAGATTAAACGTCTTGAATTAATCAATCGCAAGCCTTGCTGATTTGGAGAAAAAAATTAGTTTAACATCAGAGAGCAAACACCATTTAAAAGCCTTGATAGCAAAGAGCAAAACCATTAAAAAGAAGACTAAACGGTCAAAGTCACTAGCTAAAAGTCAACAAAAACTCCGGGGCAAACGAAAACAAGTTCTCAAGGAAATGGTGAAACATCCTGAGGTAGCATAAAAAATCAAAAGCTTGAGGTAAAAGCTACAGCTGGACGACCAAATTTGGAGTCACAAATGGATGGTTTACAAGAAACAATCTCCTCAATCATAATCCTTGGATATTCTGCCGACGAATGCCGCAGATCGGAGGTATATAACTCTGTGCTCTCCCTGGATGATTTGAAAAACTGTTTAGAGAAAAAGGGCTGTAAATTAAGCAGAGAAGTAGCTTATTATAGGCTCTTACCTGCGAATGTGCGTCACAAAGATGGGAAGAGACATATTCATACCGTCCCAGTAAAGTTTCAACGCCAACAAAATGATTTAAGAAAGAGGAATTCCGATGGTCATTTTGCTATGGCTTCCTCTGAGTTCATAAAGTTCAGAATTTTCAAGATTATTAGGCATCAGTCATGTTTGCCAGAGAAATTGCCAACTTATTTGGAGATGACCAGGTGTTTTTTCTCTTCCAAGATGATAAAGCATGTGTACCTTTGGGGTTGCCTGTTTCTAAGAAGCAAACAGCAATATTAATGCATTCGGAATACAAAGTGATGTTTCCGGACTATGACTTTCCGATAGGTGAGAAACATAAACTTATTCCCTCTGCCCATGCAGCCTGTTTAAAAAAGGATGGTGAAATAACTTACAATGGCCTTACATTTTTTCCACCAGAAGTGCTAAACATGACAAAAGCTGTGCAGAAACCCATTCTGACGATTTTGAAAGAATTCTACAGTTATATGAGTTCCAAGATACTGCATTAACGCCAAACAAGGATGTCAAACCACTTGTTTTTATTTCAATAGACGGCGTACCGGATGAAGCTCCTAAACACCAACAGGCTTTAACAATTTTGGGGAAACAGATCGAAAACAACGATCTAGATACTGCTTTTGTGTTTACACACGTGCCTGGCGGTAGTGTGTATAAGCAAGTTGAAAGACGAATGGCACCGTTGTCAAAGGATACCGCCGGCGTCATTCTACATTACGATACATTTGGAAATCACTTGCATGCATCAAACAAGACCATTGATTCAGAGCTTGAAATCAAGAACTTTGAAGCTGTTGGAAAAGTCCTTGCAAAAATTTTGTCGAAATCAGTCATTGACAACCACCCAGTCGTTGCTTCGTATACATGCACACACATCCCCTTCCTGAAGAACAGCATAGTGAAGTCTTGTTCCACAAATCTGAAAAGTGGAAAGCAAAACATGTTCGCCAGTTAAAGTACATGTTGGACATAGTGAAGTGCACTGATAAGTCTTGCTGCAAAGAATGGAAAACAAACTACATCAAGTTTTTTCCTCAGCGATTTTTGCCACCTCAGATACCAATTGGCGCATCAAAAAATTGCTTGACAATCGACCAAGCGACAGGCTTATTTCGATCCTTGTTCCAGTCCCTGTTTGTAGCCTCGTCATTAAAATTAGATGTTTCTTACGATGAGTATTGTCAATTACTCCAACAAAAGAATAACAAAGGCAAAAGAATCATCGAACGCCGCACATGAAAAGTTTGTAAAATCCATCATTCGACAATATCTGCAATGAAAACGAACGAACGCACATGCAAAAAGAACACGGAAGTAGCAGAAGAACTATCCGACGAAAGTGATATTGGTGAAGTTGAAAGCGATGACCACATAGAATCAGAGCTTACCACCATTGTTGACGATCGAAATATCTTTGACCAGATAAACGATTGTTTGGGACTTAAACTTTTTAAACCTTTTGTATTGATCTTAAAGTAACATGTTTTTCTTTTGTTTAAAGATATGTATTCAACAATATTTGTTTATTTAACTCTTGATATGGCTGGGTTAGATTATGGGGTACTTTTTCGGAGGGTTCACCTATTACTGTAAAATTGATTAGGGGGTAAGTAGATGATGACGTAATTGTGGTAGGAGTCACCAAATGACTACGATTGATTACAAAGGGGAGGGGAGTTTAAAATAGCCGAAAGTTGATCAAGTAATATGTGAATGATCCCTTAGTTAAAATGTTTTCAGTAATGACAGAAAGTGAGAGGAATCCAGCAAGATCAGCATAAAGGGAAGGCCTGTCCGCGGCTCCAAAGCATCTTTAAATAAGTGTGAGGCCTAAATTACGGCGGCAGGTGTAATTGCTTCGATCAAAGTAATATTTATAGCCATATTCCATTTAACACGTTGAGTCCCGACACTTTTTGAGGTGTACCTCGCCAGACCCACGGCTTAAAATGACCCTGGTCATGTCAGATATCATTTTATTTGAATTTTTGAGGACATTTTGAATATTTTTATAATAATTTGAAGTTTGACCATGGATCACGTGTATACACGTTGTTGGTGCTGGGTATTTGATATCTAATTCCCAGGACCAATCACGTGTATACACGGTCCGCGATGCGAACGTGTTTACACGTGTTTGGGTCTGGGTATTAAAAATTTCAATACCGGGACCAAACCACGCCTATACACGTTGTCTATGATGCATTAAAGTTAGCCAATCAAATGCAAGTTTTTTTAAGTCATAACCAATCAAACCCGGTATTTGATGTCTGGTATTAAAAATTTCAATACCGGGACCCAACCACGCCTATACACGTTGTCTATGATACATTAAAGTTAGCCAATCAAATGCAAATTTTTTAGGTCATAACCAATCAAAACCGGTATTTGATATCTGGTATTAAAAATTTCAATACCGGGACCCAACCACGCCTATACACGTTGTCTATGATGCATTAAAGTTAGCCAAACAAATGCAAGTTTTTAAGGTCATAACCAATCAAACAGCTGTTCTTTGGGAAAAACAACGAATTCTGGCGAGAATTCTTTCTTCTCAATCAAGCATTCATCGAGTGAGGATGTCTCCACACATGTAGTAAGTAGTAAGTTTGCTTATTTTCCTTCAGTAGGACCCGCACCTGGTCAGTCATGTCCAGGAATCGATTTCAGTCGATTATGAGGTTTTTAAATTTTGGCGATGAACCCGCATTTCAAGACGATCGGTTGCAGAAGATAAGATTTCTTTTGAATCATCTCAACAAAACAACTGGTGAAGCTTACACACCAGATAAGAATTTATCTTTAGATGAGTCTGTGATGCTTTGGAGGGGTAGATCAGTTTTTCGACAGTACATCAAAAACAAAAGACACAAATGTGGAATAAAGTTTTTCGAATTGTGCACCCACCAATTATGGTTTTGTCCTGAAAGTAGAAATTTATTCTGGCACCAAACTCGTAGATGTTAAATCGATGGGTCAGACTGCAGCTGTTGTTCTTCATCTCATGGGTCCATACCTTGATAAGGGCTACCACGTCTTTACTGATAATTGGTATAATTCAGTACCATTGACAAAGACTATGTCAGATTGAAGAACTTATCTTACTGGTACCCTCAGAACAGACAGAAAGCATCAACCAGAGGCAGTGTCAAAGAAGAAGTTAAAGAAAGGAGAGATGGTGTTTCAGTCATCGAGTGACACGACTGTAACAAAATGGAAAGACAAAGGAGATGTTCGAATGATCAGCAATGCCTTTGTTCCTGAGATGACCGAGACCGTCAACCGTTATGGGAAATTGAAAGATAAACCAAACATGGTTGATGTGTACAACCAAAACATGTCAGGTATTGGTCGATCCGACCAGATGCTTTCTTACCATTGTATGTATGTATGTATGTATGTATGTATGTATGTATGTATGTATGTATTTATTCGCCGCTAACAAAAAAAAATACCAATGTTCAAAGGTAAATGTTAAAAACCTAATACATGATATTATCCAAAATAGTTAAAAAATAAGAGTAAACAGAAACAAAAAAGAACGAAACAAACAGGCGGGACGATAATCTAGAGAAACGGTGGCAGGGGTAGCATAATACAGATCATGAAGACCTTATTTTCATTATGGCCCCATTCTGGTTTACGAAAAACCATCAGATGGTACAAGAAAGTTGGGGTGCATATCTTTGAGATCTTTATGACGAACGGTTTCTATCTTTATTCTAAACAAACCTTAGCACCACGACGCTTAAAGTTAATTCGAGACTCGAAAGTCGAATTGAGAATGTGGAATGTTAACTTGGGTGTGAATGAATGGCATTCAATTTTTACCTGATAGCCTCTGTTTCATGACTTTAAAAAAACACACACAATTCTCTTGAAAAAGAGTTTATTCCAACATGGAGGACGCGGAGATAACAAACCTTGATAGTGAGTGTTTCGTTAATCGCTCAATTCTCATTGAACTATCGGTAAATTGGACAAAAGTACATAAATAAGCTGCTTTTGGAATAAAACTGGAGAGAAAGGAGTGTCTACTTGGGTTTTTAGCTTTTACCTTTGTAAATTTTTTGTGCATTTTTTTAGTGAGGAATTAATACGTACTCACTTACTTACTTACTGAAAATACTATGTAAGTAAATATTAACTTATAAACTGAATTACTTGTTCTACATAGGTTATTCAAATTGGAAATGGTTTCATGGGAATAAACTGTAACCTTAATATTTTTTTGTATTGACCTTGAATTTATCAATTTAAGTTACATAGATATTCCACTGAAAGACTACCAATATTGTACTACATTTGAATTGTTGACTGATAACCTTTAAACATGTGACAGGCTCACTGGGATGCCTCAGGACACTAAGTTTATTGTAAGACGTTTGATAGATCTCCCAACGAAACAGGACTTTGCCTGACAGAGGTATGTAAGAGTACTTTCTACTGCAGGTTTATATTTTATTAGTCTAGTATTTATCCATGTGTAGCGTTGTACTATTTGTTACTAGAGTTATTTTATTCAGTGAAAGCCTGGAGTCTACTAACTATTTCGTTAGTTATTTTATTGATACGAATTTGTAAGTTTTATTCGCCGTATTGCTTTCACACATGAGGTATCTTAGTAACGACAGATCGTGTCACTACAGTCGGTTTCTGTAACCGGGATTTCGTAGTGATTTTCATGTAGTTTGTTAAACTGTAATTATTAGTCAATTTACTACCGTTTTGTTAGATCCTGTATCTATATGTCAGTGCAGTCCACGCAAATCAATCTTTCAATATGCTGGTAATTTGGACCGTGTTTACTGTAATTACAATGTTGATTGTCTGCAATTGGTTTTGTTGTTATTGCTTTATCGTGCAGTCGCAGGGCACAGACATTACCAGTGCTCTAGGTTATTCTTTACACGTATACATGAATCAGGCTTTGCTCATAGTAAATAGTTCTCTATTTTATTTGTATAATTATCATTTAGTTTTACATTAATGATACCGGGATCATATTGTAGATGATGCAGTTTAGTTGATGTTGTTTTTGTATTTTCGCTTCTTTGATTCCATTCCAATTTCTCTTATTATGTTGAGTATAATACATATTGGCAATAGTATTATTACTTGTATAGCTTGGTTACTTTATCTCAGTGCATATCAATGTATTATCGTAGTATAAATATTTTTTGTTTATTTGTATGTAATTTTACAGGGAGAATCTGTTAGTTGTTCCCGTTTTTTTATCTTGAAGAAAATTTGCTTTTAATAAAATTTGCACGAGAAATCCTTGGATCATTGTTATTCCGCGTTGCCGCGAGTTCGTCCTGTTACACATAGATTAGGAAAAACTTGAAAATATATATCATAAACATCTCCAACAGGAATTTTAAGTTTTCTTTGCAAAACGTGAAGTGTAACGCCTAATAGGCCAGAGACAAGGAAAGAAATTTATCCTCTCTTTACTCTTTTTGCTCTATTTCACTCAGTAATGTAAATGATGCTTTACAAGCTTGTTGGGATTTCTACAGTTTAAGCTCCAGCACAAATTTTGTTATTTTCTCCTGAATTTGAACAGAAATCCACCTGTGCTATTTGTCTTTGTGTATTATATTTGATTCTCACTGAATAAGTAAAATGTACATAAAGTGAATAATGTCTATTCCCATTAACAATGATTATTTGTCTTACATATTGGCATTTGTCAACGTTTTTAATTACATTGCCATCAATAATGAAAGACTGTAGGTTTTCATCTCTCTGTATTATATTGCATAGGTCAGTGATTGGTTCAATTCCACAGTTATTTAGTACTTTATCATTTGAGTTGTTATTTAATCCTTTCAAGTTGCCTCCCCTACTTTAATATCACAAATAGTTTTTTCTACTTAAGACAACATTACTGCTTGGTACTATGCAATTTTAGAAATAGCACAATTCGTGGAATGACTGCAAAATACACAGCAGATAAAAATAGAGAATTACAAGCCCACCAATAATCCTATTCTGTTTGACTAAGTGATATATTTCAGAAAGTCATAGTCCTACATTGCTGGAAATATTGTACATCCTTGTATGCCTTAAGAATATCAAACCTTTTAAATTGTAAAAAGCCTAGTTTGAAACTCTTAAGGGGACAATTGCCCCCCCATCCCCTCACTATGGATGACATTGATCTAGTTTTTTTTAAATAAATTGTACTTGGCTTTAGAATGGTCTAGGTTTAAGTGATGGATATCATTTACATGCAAATGGTTGATTAAATATGTTAAATATGTCTCAGAACAACGGGCTCACTCAAAGTTTTTTCTAGCCTTACACCTCTTTTAATATTTGCTGTAACTGTTAATTTGGCAATAGCTACACTTAAGAAAGCACGTTTATAGCCCTCATTTGAAAGGGCACTTCCATGGCAAAGATAATTTTTGACAGGGTCTTAACCTTAATTTTGTCTGAAACAATTCTGTTGGAATAGCTTATGAATATTGTAATTGTATTTTTAAGTAAATGCACCTTTGTATTTTTCCAGATGTGAAAAGCTTTTGTTAAAATCATGAAGAGCTTTACATGGAGAAGATTGCAAAATTTTCCTATTTTAACTAGGAGGTGCCATTTTATTCAGTATGCATGGTACAGTCAAGTAAGAAAAGAGTGCAGTGAAAGTATCTTCAGTAATTGGTTATTGAGATTTCACAAGGCTGGTATTAAAGGGCATCAAGCAGAATCTTCACTGAAGTGGTTGGGTCAGCATGTTGCAGATATCAAGGTAAACAATGGGTTTTATAGAATTTTTTAATGTACATGATGAAAAATCCCATTTGGGTGTGATGGTCAAAAGGTCAAAGACATTCTTTAAATATACAATTTTTTGTTATGAAAATTCAGAAAATGAAGAGAAAATAACCTTTTCTGAACTAAATCAAACAGTTCCTTGAAGAAAACCATTTTTTAATGGTAAAAAAAAAAAAAAAAAAAAATTGATATAGTATAATAGCTTTTGGGAATTATTTACCCATACATGTTATAATATCAGCAAGTAGAAACCTGAGATACAAAATGGAAAAGAGTTTTTTAAGCTCCAGTTACCTCTAATCCTTTGCTGTAGAAAATGAGGTACTAGTGTTTTCTACAAACAGTTCTTTGTGAAAAAATTTCAATCAGGTGTTAAGTGGTATCCTATTGCACCAATTACTAGCTTCATCTAAAAAGCAAAATTCAATTTCAATAATAACTTTCCAAGAATGTCAAAGGAGCTGTGGCTTAATAGTAAGTGCAGCTGCACTGTAACCAATGAGGATCTGGGATCGATTCCCCAACTGGGCAAAAGACTTTGGAATTTTACAAAGAAAAAGTCATTGGCTGGCAACAGGAAGGGTATCGAGCCAAGAAATTCCTCATTGTCACAACAAAGCCCCTCAGAAAGGCATCATATAAGCCCAGTTACTGGGGAAAATGAAGCAAAAACTAACCAAGAACAAAGTTATTTAGATTTTTTGCAAAAAATTAGTTTTGAAAAGAATTCTGAAAGGTTACTAAATTGGCAATGGCACCTTGAGGCTTCTTTATTTTTTATATATAGTATTTTTACTCTAAAATTGGCTTTGTAACAGGTTACATCTTATATTTAGAATTTATTACCTGCAGGTCTGACAATTCTGATGATGAGTCTTTCACTTTTAAATGTTTGATTTTGCTACTTCTTCCACAGCCTAATGAGGTATCACCATCATCTTCACTCCAAGGTTTCTTGTCATTGGGATTGTCTATATCTGCTGCTGCTTCAAGCATCCCTAAACTTTTTTGGCTATGAAAGGTCCAATTAACATTGGTATATTACCAACTTCATTTTTATCCAGCTTATTAATCGTATTAGTGGCAATGAATGGATTTTTTGGTGTACCTACCTTGGCCTATTCGTTTGCATTTTTTTTAAAGATTTTGGTGGAATTTTGTATTATATTTAGACCTATGATCAGTTTTTCATGGTCCAAATATCTTATTATGCATTGATTTGTATGGCTTTTTGTTTCAGTGTCATTTTCTAGTGTAACTATGAACTGATCTACTACATGAGATGAAGCTTGGTCTTTTAAATAACATTTGGGTATGGAAATAATAAATTTCTGATGGCACTGCCAAAAAGTGGGGGTGTCACAAATCTCACACTCCCTACTTTATTACACCACTAGTAATGATTACCAGTCTCATTAATATTTTTAGAGTGAAATGATGAGGTGGATTTTTTTGTGCAGACAATTTTCTGTTTTAACATTTTACTTTGTCTCCAGTAGCCATTGGTAATATGATTTATCCATGCAAGATGATATCCATACAATTTTTGATAATCACTTGGTTTATGCTTGCCATTTCCCCCCCTACAGATAATTGTGTTCTCCTCTTTAGTTTTATACCTGCAAAGTATGAGCCTTAACTTTAGCCTTAATTATTATTGTTTTAACAATAATAATAATAATAATAATAATAATAATAATAATAATAATAATAATAATAATAATGATGATGGAAAGACTATGATGAGAGACCTTTGGTTACTGGTTGTAACCGGCTCTCTCGCACACAGAATGGCTTAAGATCAGCCAGTGCATTAGTTGCAAATTGAAGATAATAATGATAATAATATTATAATTGATAAAGATATGGTTATGAAGCAATGCAGGAAAATGCCAAATTGGAAGGCACCCGGGCATGATGGAGTGCAAGGGTTCTGGATAAAGAAACTCAATAGAGTACATGAAAGGATAGCCAGTCAGTTAAGCGATATTCTTGATGGGACAAAAGAAATACCAGCTTGGATGACTTATGGAAGAACAGTGTTGTGTCAGAAGGAACCAACAAAAGGAAATGCTGTCGAGAATTTCAGACCAATAACCTGTCTTCCACTGATGTGGAAGCTGCTAACTGGTGTTATTTCGGAAGAGATGTACTGTTTTATGGAAAGCGAAAATTTGCTTCCGGAAGAGCAAAAAGGTTGTAAGAGAAAGAGCAGAGGGACAAAAGATCAGCTACTTATCGATAAAGCAATACTAAAGGACTGTAAGAAGAGGAAGACGAATCTAGCTATGGCGTGGATTGATTACAGGAAAGCCTATGATTTTGTCCCACATAGCTGGATTCTAGAATGTCTTAATATGTTTGGTATTGCTAACAACATTAGGAGCTTTATGGAGAAAAGTATGAAACGATGGAAACTCCTGTTAACTTCAAATGGGTCTGAACTGTGTGAAGTAGATGTAAAAAGAGGTATATTCCAAGGAGACAGTCTTTCCCCACTGATATTCGTGATATGCATGATCCCACTGTCTCTTGTCTTGAGAAAAGTGAATGCATCATATGAATGGAGTAAGAAAGAATTCAAGTTGAATCACCTCCTCTTTATGGATGATCTCAAATTGTTTGGAAAGAGTGAGGACCAAATTGATAGCTTAGTACAAACAGTGTTTGTATTCAGCAAGGATATTGGCATGGAATTTGGCTTAAAAAAATGTGGAGTGATTATTTTGAAAAGAGGGAAGTTGATTACGTGTGACGGAATTCATTTGCCCACGAAAGATATTATGAAAGAGGTAGATGAAAATGGGTATACTTATCTTGGAATTTTAGAGTTAGATGAGATTAAAGAGAAAGAGATGAAACTTAAGGTAGTATCTGAATATAAAAGACGTTTGAGGTTGGTGTTAAAATCTAAATTAAATGGTAAGAATAAGATCCAAGCTATTAATACTTGGGCAGTTGCACTCTTAAGATATGGCGCAGGAATCATAGAATGGAAAGTTGATGAGCTGAAGAAATTAGATAGAACGACAAGAAAGACCTTAACGATGTATGGAGCGCTACATCCTAAGAGTGATGTTGATCGGTTATACCTGAAAAGAAAAGACGGGGGGAGAGGCCTGATTGGGATTGAAACATGTGTAAGATTGGAGGAAAACAACTTAGGTTTATATGTTCGGGAGTCAGATAAATTCCTTTTGAAAGCTGTAAGAAAAATGGGCATAATTAAAACTGTCAATTTAGTAGAGAAAGAAGAATTTAAGAGACAAAGTCAAACAAAACTAAAATCTAAGTGGCATGAAAAAAGAATGTGTGGGCAGTTTGATCGTGAAATGCCTGAAGAAGTAGATAGAGAATTGTCTTGGTATTGGAT
>RDPX01000282.1:77273-122752 GCA_003991215.1 Morbakka virulenta | reverse complement strand
ATGATGAGGGTGGGGAGAGAGAGAGGGGAAGAGAGAGGAAGAGGGGGATAGAGAGAGAGAGAGGGGGGGAGAGAGACAGACAGATACAGACGGACAGAGAGACAGACGGACAGAGAGACAGACGGACAGAGAGACAGACGGACAGAGAGAAAGAGAATATTCAGTGTATTTTGAATTTCCTTTATCGATTGATATATTACCGTAAATCTTACAAGGCAATTTTTTTTACTTTGACTTTCTGTTCGTGAAACGTTAAATGAAACAAAATTAAGGCAATAAATTTTGACGTCGGTCAATGCTACTTTAATGCATAAAAAATTACATTCAATGCCGCTGGAGAACCGAAACAGGCTAAAGGTAGAACGTTGTAAATTTCCTTGTCCAACGCTCTAAGCAAAGACAGCTCGTTAAAAAGGAACAGCAGGACAGATCCGAAACTAGAGAACAAGTGGGGTTACAACGTGCCCCCACATCCATAGTTTAGATGGCGACGTGAATCCCAGACTTTGTTGCCGTAGGGATTTTGATTATCTCACACTTCATTCGGCCCTAAAGTTTGATTGCTGTATAAACTGAATTTAGTGGGTTTCCCAAAACTTTCCCAGGTAAATTCCTATTGCCGTGGAACCAATTTTTATTGCTTTTCGTTCAAGACTAAAATGAAGGAGGATTTAGAACTTTCATTGATATTGGCTTGATTATAAAAACCATGTTACTACAGTCATGAAGGTTTGAAATGATCGAATGAGCTTTCTCAAGTTTACGCGTTGATTTTCACTTATTTTCACTTTTTTCTCATTTAGTTTCTTGCCGGCCTAAACTTTGTTAATTTTTTTTCTACAATACTAACATCAGAAATAAATATTAATGCTGAAAAAGATTGGCTTCAGTAACTTCAAGAAAAGCGTTTTAGTGTGGCCCAATCAACGCCTTCCAATTGATCCCATACATTCCTTACCTTACCATGCCACCCCCTTTTCAGACGATTTGGAAGTACTTAGACTTGCATCGTGAGTAATTAATGAAACGCTCTAATTTAGTATGTACCTATTGGTGACAATTCGGTTTCTCCTTGACATATATATTGCTGGACAAAAAACGTACAACGTAAAACGTACGTTTACACTGGGGGATGAGGGTACTTACCTGCAAAACAGGTGCGATCAAGAGGGAGGGGGGTCAAAGCAACGTAATAAATAGATGGCCCCGTGCAGTTATTCAGATGATTAAAAACCAAAAATATCCTGTTCCTTTTTATGGAAAATGGTAAAATTGTCATCAAAGTATCGTTTTTAAACAATTGATTTACCATGAGATAAATGGTATGTATACGAGTGGGGGTATATTGTTTTTCAAAGTGAATTCGAGAAAATTGTTGACCAAAATTGGGGAAGGGGGTTAGTGTTTTATATTGCCACCCCATCGGTTGGATCGTAGTATTTAGAGGGTTTTTTTAAAAACAATGCGAGTTTTTAGTAGTAAAAATTCAATAATTTTTGAAAACCTCTCTAATGGTATAGTGAGTGGTCTTTGGGAAGAATAAAGTTTGTTAATATAAATATCAATGATCACATCCATTGGATCATCACATTAATATTCTAAGTCGTGTCGTGGCTATTGACATTTTTCTCGAACGGACCTAAATACATTTATTCACAGAGGGCAATTTTAAATAGAAGAGTAGACCACTCCGAGGTATTTGAAGAATATCTAGTCTTATCTTTCTCACTAATGTTTATGGATCAAACAAGACATTAGGTATTTACAAAGCAGCTTTTTTAGTTCCATATTGTAGACCGAAGGATATTTTTTAACACCAGATAAAAATACAGGAATTTGTCAACTATTTTCTCGCGTGCTGCTGTAATTGATATCCATGGAAGTAGGGGTGATACAGCTTGCGTAAAACTTCGTATTGCTCCTCAGAATAATTTGGTTGTTTTATGTGTTCCTATTGAGAGGGCAGTTAGCTCTTTCAACCCAGGCATTGTCACACAGAACTTTATTTATCATCAATACAAAGTACACGAACAAGATACATTCGGCAGGTTTTACCGTAAAATATAATACCATCTTGTTCCTGAAGCTCGGGATTTTCAAGTTTGACACCAATGCATTCAAGTGTATTTTTGGTTGAGAGCATAATCTTTCTTTAGTGTTTCTCCTAATCAAAACTAATTGACCAGTGTGAGGTGATATTTCCTTTCAGAATGGTCATTGTAACGTTTCTTTGACAACAGACCTCTAGCGTCTTACTAGTTTACATTAGTCCGATTCGTTTACTTTTATTTCAATGAACGCTTTTTGGACACGTGATCCTCAAAATGTCAAAAATGGCTACCAATAGCAAAATTCTAGAAGCACTTTCTTATTGTCAACTTTATGACCGGAATACCTACAATATGCTTGGTTCAGACACCTTTTAATTCTATTTTCAAGTTGTTAACAGAAAAGGTTTTCAAAAGTAGGTTACAACCACAACAGTATAAATGTTGCACAAAGCTGGATGGAAGTCATATTTAATTCCCAATTAAATAATTTGTTGTGGCCGGAAATTCAGCTTCAGAATACGAAACCATGTGAATTGAAGCCGTTCTACTCCCCCTCTTCTAGAAAATTCAGAGGTGGAAACTCATTTTCATTGCTACTTTGTAGAGTAAAACCTGCAAATTAATTCCTGTTTGATATAAAACTCTGCATCTTCAAACTCACAAGTAGCAATATATATATAGTATTAGAGTGAAACACTCAGAAAACAGCCAAAGATGGAACTGGCTGATAAAATGACAATAATGGGCCAATCCATACATGAACAATCCACACCATAACACAAAGGACAACACAACCAAAAAAATAAAAATATATATATATATATATATAAGAATTAACTATCCGCAGAGAGAGAAAAATTATATGTGTGTGTATATATATACTCAATCTGCAGACAGCACTGTTGCCAGAGCAAACACAGCTTAAAGAGTTATTGTGGGATCCTGCCAGAGTGCTCAAACCACGCATGCGCAGTGAGCATTGCATTACGCTAACAACAGGTTCCCATCTCAGATAGAGTGCTCAACCAAACTTTCGTAAGGGAGCGTTATACTCAATCTGCAGACAGTACTGTTTCGCCCTTTTTTTTTATTATTAGACCCTGGCCTGTGCCAGCAGTCTTCTCAAAATAAATATATTCATGTTAAAAGGTTAAAAAAGGTTAAAAAAAGGTTAAAAAAAGAAATTAATTACATATGAATAATTGCAGCTAATTACCTAATTACATTTGTAATTCTATTAATAAAAATCAATTTACATGTCTAAATTTTAATTAAGAAGCTAATACATAAAATTGTAAAAATCTAAAAATTATAAACTAACTTTCCTTCCTGTATTTTGGCTATTTGTGACAACCAATTATGACTTTGGAGGGAATCAAGATTTTTATTACTTTTATAAAGGGAGAAAATATTTCTTCCTTTTTGTTTTAATTTGGTGATCAAAATTTCTTTAGGTGAAACACACTTGTTGCTTGTTAACTTTATTCCTCGGCTTGCCCAGATGGACACAAGGCTTTCTTCATGTAAAATATTAATAAATTTGTCAGTAACAAATTGGTGGCTAGAGAAAGACCCTAGTACAGGGAAATTGCTAGGCAAAATAGTATTCGTTCGAAGAAAAGTCAAGTGGGATACAAATTTCCAGATCTTTTTAACTTCTATACAATGGACGAACAGGTGTTCAGCTATTTCTTCATTCTTTGCGCACAAAGTACAGAGTTTAGATTTGACTAATTTGGCTAAAAAGAGAGTTCGGTTTAGGGAGAGAGCTTCATGCAAAATTTTCCAATGTAGCGTTTTTGCTTGTCTATTGACAGCCGATTTTTTTTGGAATCTGAAAAATTTAGAAAGAGATTTATTTCAAAAAGATATTGGGACCAATTTTCATGAATTTAATGGGGGTTCTGCCTTTCTAGTAATAAGTGTAGGTAAATTTTCTTTGAGGTCAGTTTTGTTACATAAGTTGGTTGGTTATTGTTTTTTAATAGAAAGTGGTTACTGCTTTCTTATCTAATATTTGGAGTTTCATTGTTTACTTTTATTAGCCATTCAACTGGTAGTGCTTCTTTTATTTAGTTAAAGAAATAAATTGGCTTTTTTGATGAATCTCTTACCAATTCTTGGATTGCAGAATCTGGCAAAATCTCGCACTGTAGTAACGAAATATGTTGACCATTTTTCGTTACTAAAAAGTGCACAAACCACGCATGCGCAGTGAGCGCATATATATATATATATATATATATATATATATATATATAGAGAGAGAGAGAGAGAAAGATATAGATATAGATATAAATAGATAGATAAATAGATATATATATAGATATAGATGTAAATTTTGTTTGTGTTTTAACAACAATCATAAAGAGTGCACCATATATTTTAGGGTACAAAACCTCTATAAGTAGACAAGCACAAGAGAAAAGCTATAGTCTTTTGTTGTAACTTTAAGTTTCTTGTCATCATCAGGCAACTGACAATATTTTCATTACACAGACTTTTAGGTTCCTTTATACAATGATATTGTAACAGATGTGAGTGAATAATAACATTGATGAAAGTTTTTAAAGAAAACAAAAGCTACAAAATAATTTGGTATCTATAACAAACTCATTTTAGTGTGTTAGGTATATATTTATTCCTATGTCGACATTTGTTCACAAGTTCGGAACGTTTATTGAGTAAGTATTTGGCCTCAGCGAGTAAAATAGCAATTTTTTTCGCAAGACAAAGACCAGATGTTCTTTAGATGTACTTTACTAACTTGTTGGTTTGGAGTTTGTTAGGTATTAGCTGACAAACCATTGTCTATTTTTTAACTTTCTTCTGCTTCTTTCATTGCCTTGGTTGTTCCGATCATTGTTGCCCTCAGTTGACATTTTATTCTTTTTGTGGTATATACACCTGGCCCTACTTCTTTGGCCTCTCCTTCCGTTAGTTTATCCAGTGAAAATCTTACATTTTCTTACATGCATTACGTAAGTTTTGCTTGTATTTGGCGCCGAATTATAATTTCCAATTTCCGATTTTTATTGGTTTTCGTATTTCTTCCTTTTGTTTATATTCTTCATTTCCTTTATTCCCATAGAATCTGTTTTATTTTTGTACGTTTATTATTATTTTAAAACAATTTATTCGACGATATTTCATAGGAACTCGTTGATTTGGTAAAGGATTGGATCACAAGTAAAAACTACAATCGAGATGTAAACATTTTAGAGATAGGAACTGGTACAGGAGCAATATCTCTATCATTGCTGGATGAACTTAAAAACGTAAGTTTTCCTAATGCCTTTTTTTGCGTTTTTACTGTAGAAATCTGTGAATACAAAAATTTATAAACGTAAAGAGTGGTTTGAAATTGGACTTTTGCTACATTTTTATAGCACCACAGAGAAGCCATGGCTTAGTGGTTGGTGCAGTTCCACTGTAACCATGATATTCTGCGCTCGATCTTCCGAGTGGCGATAGCTCTGAATCTTTACACAAAAGTAGCATTTGGTCAAGAAAATTCTTACCGTCACAACAAAAGACGCATTTAGCTAGAGACCTCGAAACAAATTTTAGCAAAACGAGACATGTCCTTTTGTGTCGCCATAAAATTTTAGTACTTCAGATTTTATCATCGCCATTATTGGAACAAGTGTAGTCTCAGAAGGTCGTCGATTTTGATGTGGTCCAGGATTTGGTGCTCTGGGCCCTTGATCTGGCTCTGAAAGGTCTTGAAGGTTCCGATATCTTGAAATATGATCGCAAATAAGGTAAATATGTAATTGACGTTGAATTAAAGTAAGACTACTCTATTTGCTACAATGTTTATAAAAGTCTTAGGAAAAGTATTCACTAATTTCACTCAGTTACCATACTGGTGAAAGAACAATAATTTATTAAGGACTGAATTCCATTGGTAAGGTCTTCTCTTTACGATATCAATCTTTGAGCTTGTTTCGCAGCTTAGAGAGCTTACGATACCACGCAATTAGAAGAGGTAACTCTGGACATAACCCAAAATCTTTATTTCCAGTGAAAATAATGCCCGTAACGAAAAAAACTGAGCTCCAAAATCTGTTGAAATTCTCTCGCCAGCAAGGTGGGTGTTCGGCCAGGACATTAACAGACTGTCATCAGACGAACAGATTACTTGAAAAGTTTGCTTTTTTATATGATTTTCTTGAAGATTAACAACCAATGAATAAATTTTATTTTTTTGTGTTACATCAGTCTTTAATTTGTACTGACATTTTGGCACGTACTGAGACTAATCTTTGTACAAATATTGGTAGTGGCATATCTTTTATTCTAATCCTCGTATTCGAGCAACTTCACGTACTCTTATAGTTCTCATGGGACCTATGTTTAGGATATTTGCATATGTCTGGAGATCTTTACTTTGAAACCCCTGATTAACTTCATATTTGGTTTCAATTATATTTTGTCCTTTCTCTCGTTTGTGATTTTTTTTTCAAAACTTAAACTTTTCCTGATAATTGGACTATCTTTACGATGTTTTTTCCAACGAGAATCCTCTTGTTGTAAGCAGAACCCTTTGGCGACAGTTTTTGTTTCTGGTAGCTAAAATTTATATCGTACAGTTTTTATGATTTACTCCATTATTGTTTCCAATACAATGTTGATATCAGCGCTACAAACAAGGCCCTTCCCAACAAAGAATGGACATTAAGAATCTGCTTGCAATTTGCACCTGTCAGCTGACAAAACTAAGATGCAGATGTTCGACTTGATGTAAAATTCTTCTTGGAGAAGACTCGACTATCTTCACATATTCCTGTAGCTCAAAAATTGTGTGACCCTAAGTTTTCCTCATTCCTGGCTTTGGTCCTCACGGACAGCCGAGGACCTTGGTCTCAGTGTTAGCCTCTTACCCTTTATTAGTGGTTAGTATGGTATTTTTGAGAGATTGTATTTGCGGTAGTATACATTTCTCAGTGAACTGCTTATCTATTTACTCTTGCTTTTCTTTTTCTTCCCCGCTTTTCCATATTATCGTAGGGTCAAGAATTATTTGGCATCATACATTTAAATCTGTGGGGTTTTTTGGGTACAGCTAGAGTGGGGTATGAGAATTGTATGGGACCCCATGATATTGGAGATCGTAATGACAATGGTGACAGGCTCCTCCAGTTTTGTAGTACTAATTCACTCTGCTTCGGTGGAACCATATTTGAGCACAAAATGGTCCATAAACTAACCTGGAAATCAAATGATAGTGTCAGCCAAAACCAAATTGACGATGTACTCGTCAGGAACAATTGGAAACGTTCACTGCTTGATGTGAGACTTCTGAGGAGTGCAGACATTAACAGTGATCATTGGATGGTTCCAGCCAAGCTTAAAGTTAAATTGCGAAAACTTGACCCAACTGATCAATCTGCTCAACAAAAATTTGATGTTAAAAAGATAAACGACTCTGACATGCAAGAGCGTTGCCAGGTTGCTGTTGCTAATCGCTTTGCTTCATTTGTGGATGCTAATGTTGATGATGATGACATCGAAGCTACATGGTCAAGCTTCAAATCCAATATTATTTCTGCTGCAGAGGAAACAATCGGTTATGTAAACAAGCAACGCAAAGAATGGCTCTCCGATGATACTTGAGATTTGATCGAAGAGCGGCGAGTTGTTAAGTCAAAGTGTGATGCTGACCCTATGGACAGAGTTGGTGAAGCAAAGCACAGCAGATTGCGTAAAGCTGTCAAACGGAATGCCAGGAAAGACCAGAGGAGATCGACTCCTTTGAAGCCAGTCACTTGAACAATACTCGGAGAATGTTCAAGCTAAAACGTCAATTCTGCGGACACTGGTAGCCCATGCCAATTGTTTTCAAGCTGAATTACTCAAATATACAGGTGATCAATTGTTGACAATCTTCACAGATTTTGGTTTTCAGTGTGGCAACAAGAAGAAACCCCTATGGAATGGGTGAGAGGCATTATGACGCGTGTGCTGGTGCGCTATTACCATATTATCGATACCAGGAAAAGTGTTCTTCATATGGCACCTATCCCGTATTAAAAAGGCCATTGATAACAACCTCAGAGGTAATCAAGCTGGATTTTGCTCGAATTCTTCTCACTGCAGATGCGTATCACTAAAGCTGTGGATCACCAACTTCATCTGGCAATAAACTTAATTGATTTTGAGAAAGCTTTTGATAGCATTCACAGACAATCACTCTTTATGACATACCCGAGAAATACGTCAGAGTGACAAACTGACAAAGTTGGTGTTAATTTATCAGCTATTGGGTTAAACATCAGTATGAAGAAATCTAAAATTATGGATGTGGGGGATCATCAGTCATTTATCCTGGTTAATGTAAAACCTCTGACATATGTTGACACATTTGTCTGCCTTGGAGGCGAAATGTCTTCAAATGGAAAGATAATTCAAGAGCACAATGCAAGAATTCACAAAGCCGGAAGAGGATTCTGGTCCTTGAATGAAGTTTTTGGTAGTAAGGCTGTGTGACTTCTGTTCTCTTTTATGGTTCCCAATCTTGACCGTCGGCATCTGTTCAAGAGAAAAAGCTGGATATTTTCCAACATGCTTGCTTGCGGTATATCTGTAGTGTCAAATAGTATCACTACCTATCAAACCAGGATATCCGGAGGCACACCAGA
Organism: Morbakka virulenta; assembly: GCA_003991215.1. Classification (NCBI taxonomy): domain Eukaryota; kingdom Metazoa; phylum Cnidaria; class Cubozoa; order Carybdeida; family Carukiidae; genus Morbakka; species Morbakka virulenta. The sequence goes on along the minus strand of RDPX01000282.1, from coordinate 114,057 downwards.
ACACACATGTCTTGTTTAATAAAGAAATGTAGACAGCAGTGGTTAGGGCATCTAATGCATATGGATTGGATACGAATTCCTTGACTTTGCTGGAGCTGGAAGCCCTCAGGCAAGAACGAAGAGGCCGACCAAGGAAATCTTAGATTAAAAACATTGAGGAAGCCCAGGACCGTGCTCGATGGATGTCATTAACTGCTGCCCTCTGCAACTGTCAAGAGGTGTGGTGGGGCTGCTAAGGTAAGGTAAGTAAGATTTTTACCTCTTGAAACCTGTAGCTTCGAACTGTCATCGATAGAATCGAGATTTCTTGAGGTGGCCCTGTTGTGCCCGGCAGGTTCACTGCTTCTGAAAGAACAATATGATGCTTAAACTTTACTGCAAACCACAGGTGGCAGTCCTCCAGAATATGGAAATCATAGTCATTTAATTAAACCGTCCTGGACAATTTTCTGCCATATAAACAGCTCTTTTCATATATATATATATATATATATATATATATATATATATATATTCGTTTCATTTTTCTATTGCTGTTTGTTTTCTTTGGCGTAGTTCAGTGTTGGGACTTAAAGAAGAGCAGGCCTTAATAAAGTTCTTACTTCAAAGCAGGGAGCCTATTCGAGAGGAGGTTATTTGTGAAGAGATAACTTAAGCATTTGTTTTATTATATAAAAGAACAAGAAGCAAGAAGAAAATATCTACTCTGTCACTTTTACTTTCTTTTCTGTAATTCTTCTTTTGGATGCTCCTCTTCGCGGTAAAATGGTCGGTTATGGTGAGACAGAGTGAGATTCTTAATTGTGGTAGGGTCACCCCTAGTAATCCCAGCGTTTCAAAGAACAGCATATCGGAGTTAGTTCAGATAAGGATAAGGATAGATTGTTTTCCATTTATTTTTTCTGCCTGTCTCATTTAATGCCCTGCTTTGCAACTGCTCATCATTTTTCTCAGCATTTCTTTTTTTAGTCTTCAGTTACATAGGAATAGGCATCAAATAATATTGTAGATACGAGTTAGCAATATATGGAAGAGAGTTATAAGGATATCAGAGAAGATCTACCCCTTTATGGCTGTGACAGGTTATTTTGCCAGAAAATGGTAGATGTTTTTTGAGAAGGAAAGTAGGGAATTTAAGAAAGACATTCACTTTTTTCTGAAGCGCTAGACTGAGAAACGCTAATTTTAAGTGCTTAGGAAGAAGTGTGCTGCAAATGGTATCCAGCAAAGTTCTGAAGTACAAGGATCACATGTTCAAATCGGAACAGTCAAGGGTTTAGAGCACAATTCATAATGACAAGTGTACTGGCTAATGAGAATTCTATATTTAATTCTCTAAGATCCACTGTCATAATCCAACCCTACCCTTTCTGAGCTTTAAATCTTTATTTAAGAGAATATTGTTTTCCTACTCTCTGGAAGATTTTTTGAAGAATAGCAATTTGAAGAAGAGTGGTATAAGATTTCTTTTTAAGACCTGAAGCTAACTTACTTTTCTCATGGCCATAGCAATAAATAAGTTCTTGAAAGACTTCTTAATGGTAAACTACTTTCCTGTCTTCGGAAAACTAACAATCTAGTGGGATTCCTGGTATTGTTAACGTTATTCATGTTCTACTGCTTACCATTTTTTTGTGTAGTGAAATACTCGTATCATCAGTCTTCAAAGTTGCTGTCAAGCTAGGATTATTTCTTTTACTATTGCCAAGGCATTTCATTAGGGTTTGTGCACTGATTTTTACATTGGGTGCAATCATACAGTATGTGTAGAAAAAAGTATATAAAAAGTAGTTTGGGCTTCAGAGACCTTTGTTATCTATTCTGGCGACTTTAGAGACATAATTTTTAGCATCAACAAATTTGGTACTTTTTGTTTTTGGCCTACCTGATTCTATATTTTGTCGAATCGGCATCTTTAAGACTTGTTCTGAGCAATGGAGGAATGAGTTGATGAAAAATGAATCATATTTCCCATTCTTGCTGGATTTGACATATTTCTTTTACAAAAAGCCTTGTGAAATTATTTAAAGCCATTCGTCAGTGTAAATGGACAGAAATTATTGTAACGATCTACTCGGCAGTGGTCAGGGGTTTCATTTGAACCGATGTGTGACAAGCTGTATTTGGCTAAGAAGGCATAGTGGCTTTAAAAAAAGATAAACCCTATATTAGTCCTTGTATGATACAATCGTGTACGGAGTACTACATTTTGGGACAAATGCACCAAAATACAATCGCAATATATATTTTTGTATTCGCAGAGGTTTTTTACCACCAAGTAGGGCTTGACCTATGTTATTCTCTACAATCGCAACCATCTAACCCTTGAGCTGTTCGTTCACTGAGGCTATTTTATTTGTACTATTTTGGTAATCCCACCCTATGGTACATGAGCCTTGTCGTGTCTCCCCTGTTCTAGTGATTCCAAGGCCTATCCCAGCCAGAGTTTTACTTCTGGTAGGTTTAATCATGCTGGGAAGGTCATGGAAGAAGAGCCAGGCTAAGTATGTCACCCTGGTTCTCCAGGTTGGGGGGTGGTGGGGCTCAGGTCTAATTACTCCATATCCGTTAAAAACTAGCCAGCAACGGAAACAGCGACGATGAACATTTCAAATATTCGGTTTTGAGGAAGACATAAAGCCCTTAAGTGAGTTGTATGAATGCCAGGAGTGGAAGCCGGAGGGAAATATCTGGCAGGAGCTTTAAGATTCCAAATACCAAGATAAAAACATAAGTTAGCATCTGGAATGTACCAACGTTATATGAGACTGGTAAAAGTTCCCAGGTAACAGCAGAAATAAGAAAGTATGGTCATTACGTCCTCGGTGTGAGTAAATGCAGGTGGACAGGCTCTGGACGACAGATGATTCTTACTGGGGAGACGATACTGTACTTTGAGCGGTATGACAACCAACACATAAGAGGGGTGGCCATTATTGTGAAGAAAGAAATAGAGAAGATCTTCATGAAATGGAAGTCAGTAGGCTGATGAAGGTGATATTTACAGGGAGACACGCAAGCGTCTTAGTTACTCAGTGTTAGGTGCCAACAGATGACCTTGACGACACTGCCAAAGATCTTTTCTACCAAGAACGTCAGGCAGACTTAGTTAGACTTTGTATCTCAATATGACCTAACTAGAGTATTGGGAGACCTTAATGCCAAATTGGGCAGTGACAGCAGCCATAATGATAAAGAAATGGGAAAGCTAGGGTGTGGTACTAGAAGCAATAACGATGAGCAGCTCGCAGACTTCTGTGGCATAACCAACTTAATACTAGGCGAAATTTTTTCTCACAAAGAAATAGACAAGTTGACACAGCGCTCACCCAGTTGAAAAACCTGCAGTCAAATAGATCACATCATGATCAGTGGGGTCTGGAAACGATGATTACAGGATGTGCATATTTGGCGAGGAGCAGGTGCGAGAAACGACTACCACCTACTGTCGGCTATTCTAAGGCTCAGGAAGACAGGGCATCGGCCTCATACCAGCGAGGCTGAACAAAATTAGGCTAGAATTGTGATTAAGAGGTGACGTCTACGGTGGCTAGGTCATGTGATCAGGGTGTACTCAACATAGATATTTCGACGATATCTTCTTTGGGAAACCATGCCGTATCTTCAGAGGAAAGTTTGCACGGGGTTGTGGGTGAAAACTTTGTGAAAGATGGCACGATAAGACATGAAATTGTTTGGGTAATTTGCTCTCAGTGCCAAACATTGTATTTTACAGTAACTTGAGATCATATTTGGCGATAACCATGACTTCATTGCATAAAGGCAACCGTGCGAGAGGTTACATACGGATCGCCTTAGCATATTTAGATTGGTGACAAATCAGGTAACCGAGTATTGACTTGTTTGTGGCATCAACATGCTGTGTGGTTTTAATTTACTTAACTACTACAATTTATCATATTTGATTTATATAGATTCGTTGTACAGCTATTGACCAAGCCCAACATGCAGTTAACCTTTGTCAGGAAAATGCAGCCAGGTAAAATGCTTTTCTTTTACCTAATTTCTTTTTGTTGTATTTTAGGGGCATTTTAGATCTATCAAGGTCCTTGGTAAGTGTTTCCAAAAACCCCTTAAATACTCCGAGTTTTCTATGTTGAAAACTAAAGCTCTTACATAATAATGAAAACTATTAACTTTTAAAATTTTTCAATTTACCGAAAATATTCTATGACACTGTAGATGGTAAAGCAAACAGCAGCTGTTGGCCCGAAATGTTTTACTTTTTTGATGAATTTTTTTTTTCATTTACGTATTTCAACTTATTTCTATAAAATTGTAACATCAACTTAAATTGTGGCTTGCCTTGATTGCTGATGCACCCTGATATTTTTTACCACCTTGCCACTGCCACTTGCATATATCACAGGCATATAACTTGCTTATTCAATAACCAAGCACGGGCAGAAGTCAGTTTTCTCATTTCTGTCACAAACTACTTTTCTGTCGCCGTGATATGTAATCCTTGTAGATATTTAATATTATCGTACTCAGGAGGGCTCCACTGCCACCAAGATATCTTTTTGACATCATACACCCAATATGACATAAAATCTTGACAAATATATTCTCTGGTTGTTCTCCTAGAGCGTCTTGTATAAATATTTAGGTTTTGATAAGGGTGATTTTTTTTATTCCTCTATGTATTATTACATTATTTTGTTGTTTTCTTTTGGTTGATAACTACTTGGACAGTATACACAAAATAAGTTTCCCATAAAGTTACTTTCCATTATCATATTGTTTCGCGTGGTTAGGCTTTACCAAAAGACCTAAATTCCCTGGAGCCCTTGGTTATATATATATATATATACGTGTGTGATTGTGTGATTGGGTTACGTGTAACAATACAAAATAATTGCTTTCGACATATGCTCTTATATGGATGTTTTTAGGTACAAATATACGCAAATGGACAGCTATACACATAGATGGATGAATATACATATATCCAATCTATCTATCCTTAAATATGTATTCGTAAATAATAATAATAATAGTAATAGCAGCAGTAGTAGTAATAGAAGTAGTAGTAGTAGTAGTAGTAGTAATAGTAGTAGTAGTAGTAGTAGTAGTAGTAGTAGTAGTAGTAGTAGTAGTAGTAGTAGAAGTAGAAGTAGAAGTAGCAGCAGCAGTAGTAGAAATGGTGGTGGTGGTGGTGGTGGTAGTAGTAGTAATATTAGTATTAGTAGTAGTAGTAGTAGTGGCAGAAGTAGTAGTAGAAGTATTAGTAGTAGTAGCAGCAGCAGTAGTAGTAGTAATAGTAGTTATAGCAATAATAGTAGTAGTAATAGTAGGAATAGTAGTAATAGTAGTAGTAGTAATAGTAGTAGTAGTAATAGTAGTAGTAGTAATAATAGTGTAAAATTGCTGTATTTTACAAACTGCGAGAGTTCGCGCAAACGAGCGAAGAGAAGGCTAGAAAACTCAAATAACCACCCAAAAATTAATCTTTAAACTTGAAGACTATAACTTGCGTCTTTCCTCTGAATTACTTTTACAACTTTCGTCTGACGACTACATCGACTCTTCTAACGTCTGCTTCGGCTATCGGCTAGAGTCAGACTAACCAAAAACCTGTCTAGAGGCGTGGCAAAATTCCACTATATAAGTTCAAAGTTCATTTGTATAACTTATCAGAATGGCATGATCGAGGGGAAGCCTCTTTTACATTACCCCCTCCATAGCAGACAAGCCTCCCGGCTTGAAGCTTACTCTGAGTTAGTGGGTCTAGCAGGCTGAATGAGTGCAGGGGGATGCAGATCCTCAGGGCGGGTAATGGGTGGCTTACCAGGGGCAGCACTAAGGACCACCATGGTTTCTGCGGTTGTTTCCAAAGTGGGTTGCTGATCACCAGATGAAGAATTTGGTAGAGGGGCCTCCAAAATACTGTTATATGATATAATATAATGGGAGATCAGAATCGGAAAGATCTGGCGGGTTAATAGGAGAGGAGGGTGGAAGAATAGGACGGTCAGAAGGATCATAGAAAGGTTTAAGGCGGTTGGCATGCACTGGAACTGACACTGGGCGATTTTCCATAGTACGTAACTTATAATGCACCGGTGATAGTTTGCCAACAATGCGATATGGACCATGATAAAGATGCGAAAGCTTTTTGGAGAGGCCTTTTCGATTGCGGGGAATGTAAACCCAAAATTTTGCAGCAATGTCATATGGAGGATCAACTGCATTTCGGTCAAACTGTGCTTTCTGACGTTTTTGAGCTAACTGGGTGTTAGAGGCAATAAGTCGTTGAGCATGTTCTAAGTTATGAACAATGCGAGCACGATGTTCAGCAACCGAAGGAGACAGTTCCTTGGGCACCAAAAGCGCTGTATCCATAGGGAGACGAGGTTCGCGACCATAGAGGAGGTAAAATGGGGACTCACCTGTAGTAGCATGGGGTGCAACACGATAAGCAAAAAGAACAAGGGGGAGGTGTTCATCACAGTCCTTTTGATGGGTGCTTACATACAGACTCTCGGCTAAAGTACCATTATATTGCTCAACAAGCCCATCTGTCTGAGGGTGATACGAGGTCGTGTTGACTTTTGTGGTATTCACAAGTGCACAAACTTCAGAGACTATTGAAGAAAGAAAATTAGTGCCACGGTCTGATAGGAGGGTACGAGGAGCACTATGTCTGGAGAGAATTTCATTAACAAGTAAAGAGGCAATAGTTGCAGCATCTGGAGACCGAATGGGAAATGCTTCTGGCCAGCGAGTATAATAATCCGAAAACAAAACTATATAGCGATTACCCTGATGTGTAGCAGGAAAAGGACCCAAGACATCAACAGCAAGACGATGGAAAGCACCTTCAACAGGAATAGAAAGCAATGGGGCCTTGTGCCTGTGACGAGGAATTTTCTTCATACTACAATCAACACAGGAATGACACCAATGTTCAACGTCGGAATACATACCAGGCCAAAAGTACTTTAGACGGAGCTTTTGATATGTTTTTAAGGGACCCAAGTGGCCACCAGTAGGATCATCATGCGCAAGAACAAGAATATCATGGCGTTGGGAAGCAGGAATGACCAACTGAGATACAAGTGAACGCGCGTTACGACCATTTGGGGTCTACAGGTGGCATAACAGCTGTTGATCATCGAGATAAAAAGAATCTATCATAAGCAACATAGATATAGCAGAGGAATTATCCGAAGGAAGAGAGCCTGATTCTAAATAATCAATTATGCCTCTAACATTAGCATCTTCGCGCTGTAGGCGATAAAGTACCTCAATGGAGGCGGGGACATCATCAAGAGCATCCACTGGGAGAGTAACAGAGGTGGAGGGAAGAGGACGAGGTTCTGGAGTCCAATAAGGGCGGCGAGATAGTGCGTCTGCATTACCATTGGACAGTCCGGCTCGATGTAGGATGGCAAAGTCATACTGTTGGAGAGTTAATGCCCACCTGGCCAGGCAACCAGTAGGATCTTTCACTTTCATTAGCCAGGAGAGACTGCCATGATCGGTATGGACATAAAACCTACGACCTGATAAATAAGTGTGGTACTTTTTAATGCCACAAATGACTGCCAACGCCTCTCATTCAGTTGCGCTAAAATTCCGTTCGGATAGGCTTAACTCTCTACCACCATAAGCAATAACCAGCTCGTTTCCCTCAATAACTTGGCCGAGAATGAAACCTAAACCTGTGCCACTAGCATCGGTATAAAGGTGGAATGGTTGTGTCGGGAAATGCCAAAATAGGGGGAGACGTTAAAATACTTTTCAGGGAGTCAAAGGCTTTAGAACAAGATAGGCCTCATGAGAACGAAATGCCTTGTCGCAATAGTCGATTTAATGGAGAAGCAATGTGTGCAAAATCCTTGACAAATCGACGATAATAATTGCAAAGGCCCAAAAAGGAGTGCAACTCCTTTAAGCTGGTGGGCACGTGGAAATCTTTGACTGCAGAAATCTTAGAGGGGTCTGGCAAGATGCCCTCTGAAGATATTACAAAACCAAGATATAGAACAGACGTTTGACAAAAGTAACACTTAGAAGGTTTCAGTTTAAGATTTGCTGAAAGTAATCTATCAAAAACGAGACGTGGGTGTTCAAGATGTTCTTCAAATGAGGAGAACACAATGATATCATCGATATACACAAAGCAAATTTTCCACAGGAGGCCATGTAAGATGTTAGTCATCAAACCCTGAAAATTCGGGGGAGCATTACAGAGGCCAAAGCTTAAAACATTAAATTCGTAAAGGGCGGAACTTGTAACAAATGCAGCTTTAGNTTAAGCTGGTGGGCACGGGGAAATCTTTGACTGCCGAAATCTTAGAGGGGTCTGGCAAGATGCCCTCTGAAGATATTACAAAACCAAGATATAGAACAGACGTTTGACAAAAGTAACACTTAGAAGGTTTCAGTTTAAGATTTGCTGAAAGTAATCTATCAAAAACGAGACGTGGGTGTTCAAGATGTTCTTCAAATGAGGAGAACACAATGATATCATCGATATACACAAAGCAAATTTTCCACAGGAGGCCATGTAAGATGTTAGTCATCAAACCCTGAAAATTCGGGGGAGCATTACAGAGGCCAAAGCTTAAAACATTAAATTCGTAAAGGGCGGAACTTGTAACAAATGCAGCTTTAGGGCAGGAATCTGGGTGTATCTCGACCTCATGATATCCGGATTGGAGATCGAGGGTGGTAAAGTAGGTAGACCCACCTAAAGCATCGAGGGCATCCTCAATACGAGGGAGAGGATATGAATCCTTTCTGGTCACAGCATTAAGCTTGCGGTAATCAACGCATAGGCGTGTGCCTCCATCTTTTTTCTTTACTAAAATAATGGGACTACTCCAGGCACTGTTAGACACCGAAATAATACCTTGTGCCAACATTTTTTCTACATGGGCATCGATCTCTACTCGTTGATGCTGTGATACTCTATATGGAGCCTGTTTGATAGGTGCATACACCCCAGTCTCAATGTGGTGTTTAACAATATCTGTACGGCCTAAATCGAGATCTGAGGCTGCAAAAAGAGGACGATATTCATGCAACAAATCTTGTAAGGCGGTAATCTGATTAAGAATCAGCCTAGAGAAACCTGTTTTAGCAGGGGAGTCGTTATGGAAAGAAAGAAAGCTTAATATAGAATTTACAGATGAGGCAGAAGCGTTATTTTTAATTAAAACTGGTAATAAATTAGGTTCTGTAACCTCGCTACTTTTGCCAATGGTTTCTCCCTTATGGAAAATTAAAGGTACGTCACTGTGATTAAAGACAGGAAGAGTTACCGGCCTTGCTTCATCGAATGCAGACAATAAGCACATGCTTCCTACCTCATGCCCATCAAACGCTTTGTTGTCTGGTTCGATTAACGCAATATGAGCACTGAGAGATGAATCGACATAAACCGGTAACATAGCAACGCTGCTAGGATCAACAACACATGTGGTCAAGGATTTGACCTCATTGGACAAGGGCGGACTATCGCCACGTACAAACGGAACAATAAAATCCTGATCAAAAGTTACAACACCAACGCCAAAATCAATCACCGCCCGGTATGTCCCCAAAAAGTCCCTACCAAGCACCAGGTCAAAAGCTAAATCATCCACTACACAAGCCCTTCACAAAAAATCTTTGGGGGCAATTGTAAGGTTAAAAGTTACAACTCCCTCGATAGTAACTAAGCGACCATCTGCTGTCTTGACATTAGAAAGGTCCGTCCAAGGAGCAAGAGGAGCAATGACGAAAATTTCAAAGTAAAACTTCTTGCTAACTCCACTGACGGAAACACCTTTATCAATTAGGGATTTGAAAGGCTGTTTGTTTATAATTGTCCACAGAGAAGCATTATTTTGACTACGCCATTCAGATGAATTATTAGTCTTGTACTGAGTAGAAAAGGGGTGTGACCTTTGAGCTGGAGAAGCCTCATTTACGTTAACAGTGACATTGGTACTATTTCGCTCGGGAGATGAGGGTACATACTAACTTGGGACCTTTAGTTCTCCCCCTGAGAAGGTCCTGGGAAGTTTAAAGGGTTCGACTGGCGATAGAAATTTGACCCTAAAGGAACATCTGTATTAAAACGAGGGTAACGCCAATTAGGTGAGTTTTGGTTAAACTTAGATGATCGCCAATTGTTTGAATTTTGGGTTGCACTAAAAGAAGGCCCCAACAGGTTGGTTCAGCAATATTTACTTACATGACCAACCCTTAAACAAAAATTGCAGATTGGCTGATCATCTGTAGTCCTAAGGTTACGCCCCCGTGCTCCACCACGTTGACCATCCCATCTTTGAGCAGTAGTTCGACGTGGAAGGGCACCTCCCAGTTCAGCTTGTACAGCGGCGACAACATCAGAAACAATTTTGCTGGAGTCAAAATTTGACCCACAACAGGAAGGCTCACGTGAGTGCTGCTTACAAAAAGGGGAACCCTGGACGGAATGGGTAAGAAAATCACGTCAAGTATCCCAGGAACCCCCCAAACCATTTCTAGAGCCTAAGGAATGAGGAGTGACATCCCCAACAACACGTGAAACCCCACTAGACTCAAAAGCAAGCTCACCTGCTTTTCTAATTCACTGATCCGTGAATCCTTTGTATCTGCTACTCCCGGTAAAGTGTTTGGCATAAGCACTGCCTCTTGCAACCTTGCCGCTTTTTCTGCGTCTGCAAAAGTCGTTGGTTCCTTCAGCATTACGTAGCTACGAATCGAATCCTTCAGTCCACAGATAAAAACATTTAAAAGTTCCGCTTCCGACAGGTTGAGGCGCTGTGCCCTTCGAACTATATCCTCTGTGTAACGGCTAAGAGGCTCTTCCATCCCTTGTTTCCTGGAGTACAATTCCTGTCTGTGAATAAGATCCACAGTTGACGGACCAAATCGACCAGTTAAATCACTAACCAGTTGAGAATAATTATTTTTTGAAGAATCAGGTAGAGTCAAATAAAATGCCAGAGCTGGGCCTTCCAGTAGGAGAGATAAAGCCCCCAAACGTTTGTTAGTAGACCAGTTGAAAAACTGGCTGTATTTTTCAGACTTTCGCAGCCACTCCTGGAAATCCTCGTGACCCAAACCATGAAAGTTGGTGGGCTTGAACAAATATGCCGAAGAACTATCTATCGCCATCTGCATTGCTGTCATCCTATCAGCAAGCTCCTAAAATGAACGCTGTTCTTCCATAATCGAATGAATATGTTGTTTCGTTCCTCACAGTGGCCGCCAATGTAAAATTGCTGTATTTTACAAACTGCGTGAGTTCGCCCAAACGAGCGAAGAGAAGGCAAGAAAACTCAAATAACCACCCTAAAATTAATCTTTAAACTTGAAGACTATAACTTGCGTCTTTCGTCTGAATTACTTTTACAACTTTCGTCTGACGACTACATCGACTTTTCTAACGTCTGCTTCGGCTATCGGCTAGAGTCAGACTAACCAAAAACCTGACTAGAGGCGTGGCAAAATTCCACTATATAAGTTCAAAGTTCAGTTGTAAAACTTATCAGAATGGCATGATCGAGGGGAAGCCTCTTTTACAGTAGTAGTAGTCGTCGTAGTAGTAATAGTAGTAGTAGTAGTTATAGCAATATTAGTAGTAGTAATAGTAGTAGTAGTAGTAGTAGTAGTAGTAGTAGTAGTAGTAGTAGTGGCAAAAGTACTAGTAGTAGCAGCAGCATTAGTAGTAGTAGAAGTAGTAGTAGTAGTAGTAGTAGTAGTAGTAGTGGTAGTAATAGCAGTAATAGTAGTAGTAGTAGCAGTGATAGTATTAATAGTAGTAGTAGTAGTAGTAGTAGTAGTAGTAGTAGTAGAAGTAGTAGTAGTAGTAGTAGCAGCAGCAGCCGTAGTAGGTTCCGTAGTGTTGGAGGTGGTAGTAGTAATAGTAGTAGCAGCAATAGTACTAGTACTAGTACAATTATTGTATTTTCTGGTTATAATTAGTTAAATCAGGATAGTTTTATCAGACGACTCAGCGATATTGTCTCTTTCTGTTCTACAACAGGGATCTATAAAAAAGCANTAGTAGTAGTAGTAGAAGTAGTAGTAGTAGTAGTAGTAGTAGTAGTAGTAGAAGTAGTAGTAGTAGTAGTAGCAGTAGTAGTAGTAGTAGTAGTAGTAGTAGTAGTAGTAGTAGTAGTAGTAGTAGTAGTAGTAGTAGTAGTAGTAGTAGTAGTAGTAGTAGTAGTAGTAGCAGCATTAGTAGTTGTAGAAGTAGTATTAGTAGCAGCAGCATTAGTAGTTGTAGAAATAGTATTAGTAGCAGGAGTAGTAGTAGTAGTAATAGTAGTAGCAGCAGCAGTAGTAGCAGTAGTAGTAATAGTAGTAGTATTAGTAGTAATAGCAGTAGTAGTACTACTTGTAGTAGAAGTAGTAGTAAGTACGCAGAAGTGATCACATTGACTAAATGGACTAGCAGACATTGATAAATCCATTTCCTTGTTTATTGGTGCCCACATAACTACTTCTCTCTAGAAATTTGTTGATGTTATTGATGCACTTTACTTTAAATAGAAAGAAAGAGAACTCCCGCTCGATAATTTTAAATACTTCTTAGTTATTAAGCAGATTGTTTTAAAGAAATCGATTTATAGGTAATTTATATCTAAGTGAAAACACAAAATTCAGGACACGCAATCAAAATATGTAACAGAAAAAAGAAAAGGAACGCGAAAAAAAAACCCCACGTAATTTGGAACCATGGCCAACGTGATACAAACTTGAACAAAGACACTTTAGCTAAAAATTAATTGTGCTGTCCTTTTTATAAGTAACATACAATTCATCAAGTGATCACAAACATATGAAGCCTAAATCAAAGCGGTTGAATAAGTTGTGATTTCTTCCCCCGACAAAATCTGAAGCTATTAATGACTGCCTCTACAGCTGGATCAGTAGTCTGTCGCCAGTGACCACCATCCTGCAACAACATTAATTAGAAAACAAGAACTTTTGATAATAACTTTACGACATAAATCAAGATACTTTATATAAGAGATATAACAACTAAGTAGACAATATACACTCGTACAGAGCTTACTTTTGCATCTCAATCTCTTCAGTATGAAGATTGTAGTATATTAATATCTGTTTTACCAGTTCGGCCGTGTTGTAGACCGTCCCATGCAAGAACCAATGTGGTCATTCCAGCTCTTGTTTTTCTTTTTTTAGTTCTTAGTCAGGCAAGGCACTGTTCATGTTCTTTTTGTTTTTGACCAGACAAGATCAAAGACTGCTGCACAGTATTGCGCAATAAAATAGTTACATTTGATAGCTTAACTTAGAAGCAACTTGAACATCCATAATATTTGTTTTGAGTATTATTTATTAATTTATATAGCAAGTAGATGTCATATATGTAGTATCGTACAGCAGAACAGTCAATAAAGTAGAGCCTAATTTTGATATTTAAATACATTTCATTGACTTTGAGTGCAAGAGACGCGGCTTGTGCATGGCTTAGTGGTTTGGAATATCTGATGGTCACACAGGTGCTCCGAATTCGATTGTTCGGTCACTCATCCTTGATTCGTTTCCATGTAAAGCACGTTGCACGTTTCCATGTGCAGATTGGAATTCGTTTCTCTTTTCATTCAACTGTTAGGATCCTGATATTCCAAGTTCCGGTGGGCTAGGTTTTTGTCATCTTGAATGGAATCTTCCTCTGTAGTTTTAAACATATTTTTTCCTTTTCATAAGCTTCGGGGTAGATCTGTGAAGTGCCATGGGCAGGCCATTTCTGTCAAAATGTTAAAGTTAACCTGTACTGTTATTGTCAAATGCTGTATCATAATCAACTAACCTATTAAAAGCTTTGAATTATCCCAACTCTTATCTGTGATCAATCTGTTTTATTTATGCCCTGCTTTTTAGACTTGGATTGGAATCACGTTTGGCTGTACATTGTTGCACATTTGAGGTCGGTGAATTTTTTATTCTGAATAATAACTGACTTTATTTTATTATTTCTGTTAATAGAATGTTTAATAATAGTTATTTTTATATAATACCGTTATAAATGAGAGAAGAAGTATGTCATTGCTTTATGGTGACATTCAGATGACTAATTAAAGAAATAGCTATTAACACATATTTAGTAGGAGCCTTTTATAATAATGAGTTGGTATTTCTTCTGATGGTAGAATCTGATGGTTATGTTGATTGTTGCAGCAAGAGACAATACGTTCCATATGGTTCCACACTGAGTAAGAACCAACCTTTGGTTTCTAGGTCAAGAGTCCGCAGGCCTTTAAAATTACAGAAATTGTAAGTTTTGGTGTTATGTTGTGTGAATAACTTATAATAACATGAACATATACTGCTGAAATCATCAACTGATAGCTACATATGAGCTTGACCATGACTGTACCTTGAGTCGTTGTAGCTCTGGAATTCCGAAAAGATGTAGACCTCACAAGATTTACACTGGGTTTAGTAACAACAACAACCGCTTTATTTATGTGGCATTTAGTAAGTGGAATCTAAATAAATCGTCTTTTTTAGGGATGGTTCCAAAAGCTCTCAATATGACCAGTAGCCTGGAGCAACATATTTTATTTATTTAACCAACAAATGTACTTGAAATGGAATATCTAGTTGCAGTCTTTGGTTTATTATAAGAAAATGTTGTTACTTTCTCAACAGTGGAAAAGATACAAATTTAAGTGGATTTAATGTAGATATGATTTTTAAAAAAAAATAAATAAAAAAATTAAAAAATAATAAGAAATAAAAAAAAAAAAAAAAAAAAATAAAAAATAAAATAAAAATTAAAAACAAAATAAAAAATAAAAAATGTTTGTTTTTCTAATTGCTAATTACAGAAATTTGTGTGTGTGCTGAAAGCGGCACAACTTGTGTACGGTTGTGGCCACCACTAAGGGAGTTGGTATTAACCAGAGATTAATACTTTGCTCATAAATTCAAAATAAAAATTCTCCCTTCAATCTTTAATTCCTCACAGTTGGGCGTCGTTGCTGATCGGTGAAAATAGTAGAGCGCTTTTCTAGACGCCATCCACGTTATTCAACTCTCAGTTTCAGGCAATGGATGCACTAGTTTTATTATATTATTAAATTCCTTAGGGTACAGATATAACCCAACGAAATTGCTTATTTTGTAAGTGCTAAAACACCCCATATTGCGTGTAAATTTTGGTCATAATATTGGTAATTGAATCGGTCTATGGGTCAGACGTTTTCAGCACGCTTACCTTGATTGTACTCTAAACACCATATCCAGGTGTACGTTATCTCTTTGAGGACTAGAAATATAGACATGTCATTAAATTTCAAGGTTTCCCTAAATTGTTTGACTGTTAAGCCACCTTTGCCACACATTTCCTGCTACCATTGAAAACTCTCAGTTAAAACTCCTGTGGGTGACCAACTTTCCCAGCCATGAATCGTGCACACCATGGAACAGACTGCAACTTATAAATAGATGTTTCCAGTGCAAAGGTTATGCAAAAAAGTCAGTTTTGATAAACTCTGATGTTCAGATGGAGACTTTTGAGATGGCAGTTTAACGGTTTTTACAGCTCTTACAGTAGACGATTACGAGCTACAGCAAAGGCAACAGTGCTAGCCAAGGGACCTGTGAATGGGTATAAACTGATTAGTGAAAGAAAGTTTAAGGTAAAACTGGAAAATTGCAAAAACTCAGTTTAATGATATACACCACATCTTTTGATGCCTATTGTTTTGTATATTTTAGGATTACCTCAACACAGGGTTGAAAGACTTTGATGTTCTCGTGAGTAATCCCCCGTATGTGCCAGAGCATGAAGTAATTAACCTGCAAGAGGAAGTAAGGTAAAATGCCTTTCAAATCAAATAGCAATATAATACTAATGTAACTTTTTTATTGCGCTCTGGTGAATATTACTACTTTTACATTATGAACCAGACCAAATATGCTATGGGTGCCTATTGTGCGATTTTGAGGAACTTCATTGAAATGCTAAGGACTATGTCAGTGCTATATAGAAACATCACCAATATAGATCTTAAAATAAGGTTTTGGTTCTCTTAGGAGCTATTGGAGTCAATGCACGGTTTTACATCAGACTTTGAGAGGAGAGCTTTATTGCTGTTGCATGTATGGTAAGATCTTAAGGTAGATCGAACAGTTATGGCACACTATCATCCGCCTAGATACTGCTGGTATCTGAATCTAAGGAAATGAATTGTAGAACCTCAAAATATGTGATGAGCGATAAAGGGCTTTTTACTATACACCAAGAGGGCTTATTTTGCTTTCTCCGTTTAGCATCTTCTTTTCCCCTAGCTATTGGGTTCGACGGTGTATGAGACTCTTACACCTGTCTCTATCCATGACATCTTCCTCTCTGGCACCCACTTGTCTCATATCCTCCTCAACTGTTTTGCTCCAGCTTTTCTTCGCCCGCCCAAGTGGTCGCCTTCCTTCTACATTTAGGTTCATAGTTCTTTCAAGGAGGTCCTCCAGATCTCTCCTCCTGACGTGGCCATACTATCGCAGTATTCTTCTTCTCAGCATTGTTTCCAATGGTTCTACTCCACATCTGTTTGTAACCCCGTCATTACTGATACTGTTATGCCATGTTACTCCTGCCATTTACCGGACCATTCTTCTGTCACAGCTTGTCAGCACTGTCTTCAATCTGTCTATCACTGGCAAGCTCTCTGAGCCATACAATAACACCGACCTGACGCATACATTATAAATTCGTCCTCTGTTTTTCAATGGTAGGCTCCTGTTCACTTGAAGGCTGGCAGTCTGTCTCCACTTCTGGCATGCAGCAGAGACTCTCATCCTTACAGCTCGTTCAACTCCTCCCTGAGTGTCCAGTAGGTCACTAAGGTAAAAAAACTCCTTCACCTCTTCGACAACATAGAGGGCCCCTAAATACAAGAAGACGTATACTTCGTTGATTTTGTATTCTAAGACCATGTCACATAAGACTAAAGGTATGGAAATGATACAGAAACTTATGAAAAATGAACAACAAATTCAACTTACTTTTGAATGGTCCTCCCTCAATGTCATAAACTTATTGGCACGACTTTCTAGGCGTTTGTTAAAATGTATCGCGTTACGAAAAGACCAGAAACTGATTTTCAAATTCTACGTGCATATACATGTTGCAGAACTGAAGCAAAAGGCAGGATAAGAAGTATATCTGATGAGACTACAGTTCACAGACATAAACTTGGCCTAGTTTACTTACTTAAGGACTGTAAGAAAGTCATTAGTTATGATGTTATTCTTGAGAAAATGGATTTCACAAATATTACTACGCTTCTCAGCTCTCCTATTGGCCACGTGCCACTAGCTCACCCTTGTATTGGACAATGAAGAGAGTTCTATTACTAGAAATGCAAGACTACGTTCAAAAACATTTTACTCGAGGTAGCTCCGGAAGGTTTAGCCACTTTTTTTGTCATTCCAATGTACTAGTTTGATGAATATACTTATATTGAGACGAAAAAGATGCAAGCGCTGAAAACTTTTTAAGATGATGGAATATTCGTAGATAGAGTAGCAGCCTGAAAGATATACATACCTACTGAAAACGTCAGGCAACATAATTTCGTGAACTTAGAGAGTAGCATGTAGGCCGTAGCGTAAATCAAATCGTTTGATACACTCTTCACTTGTATCTGACCACTACTTCATATCCAAGGCTACAATAGTCTTTAAAATATCAAACATTAGACAAAGATCTCCTGCGTAATTTCTTGATGGGTATGTTAGTAAGTTGAATTTTGTAATTAATCTATTAATTAAGAACCGCTGCAAGAAGTTTATTACTGAAATCAGCACCCTAATACTAGTAACCTAAATGTTTTTCCGCGGATGGGATATCACATGGTTTAAACGAACTTGATAAAATCAAACCACAATACGTTTCTTGTTTGGAGATCTACAAATACACAGACGAGCGCTGGAGATTGCATATTTCGTAAGTGTAATGTGCCTTATTACATAAGAATATACTCGATTAATAATGGCATTGCTATTTGTACATCATTTTTTTGATGTGGCGATATTAATTCTATGACAGCACTGATATGTGAACAGTAAAAAAAATTGTAGGTCAGTTTACCAGAGGTTGCGTGTTCAAACCGTGTTCAAACCGTGTCCAAACGTGGACGTTGTGGATTGAACTTGTTTTATTAGGATACATTCTTAAGTTGCTAATTAGTTTTGAAGCGTAGAAAGGTATGAGACTAATAGTGAAAAACAGAGAATATATCTGGAGACAATTTTGTTTAATATCAGATAACCTTTCATTTTGGCGTAGTAAGGATGAACCAAATAAAAAGGATAGCACTTTGGATTCCAGTCCTGACTAAAATGTTGTTAAGTTTCGAAGAAATAAAACTAACACTTACAAGACGGCCCAAATTTCTAATAACTGCAATGAAAGACATGACTATTTAAGTATGCTACCTTAGAAATGTAGGCTCTTTCCTGGGTACGAATTGGAGTCTGAGCATTGACATATTTCTTGCTAATGGTTTTTTCATTTAATCTTTGTTACCAGAGAGATGTTTAATCATGTATATACATACAGAATCCACAACTCCGCATTGTTTATAAAAAGGAAGAAAAATGTCTGATTGAAATAATTGGCTATACACTGCTTGTTCATCTGTACATGCTGTTTGATAGCAGAATATTTGAGATTGCCCAATTCCTTGAATGTTACGAGCCACGGCATGTCAGACCTTCAAGGGGTTTTTTCTTCTTTTAATAAATTATGGTAAAAATTGTGTGTCAGCCTGAAGTCCACGAAAAGTATTACTAGTAAGTTCATGTTAAGAGCAATATCTGCATGATATTTAATTATTTAGTCATATATTTAAATGGATGTTTCACGAAGTGAAAGCACTATTTACTCATTTCACGAATTAAGGACCCCTTTACTCAAAACTCTACACTGGTAGCATATTCAATTATGTAGGACCCCAGTTAGCCCATGCCATGCCAAATTTACTCAATATTCATGACTTTGTTGGAAAAGCAAGTCTTTGTAATGACCAAAGACATGCACAATGCCACGGCAGAAGTAAATGTGTAGCAATGCAATTTTGTTGTATGAAACCAGATGTACCCAATAACACCTATTGTATGTAGAAATGCTCAGATAATTTTGACGCATGACTTTTGTGTATTATGCCATTGTAAATGTCATTGTGATTGAATTCAATGCACTGTAATTAAAATGGCCATAACAAGTCCATAAAAGTGACATTACAAATGGAATAGACATAAACATATGCAACGCTAATCTGGTATCTGATTGGTAGGTAGATAAATCTCCAGATTCAGGATTAGGGAGTGATGGGATGTGAAAAGAAGTTGAATAGTACGGGCCGGGTACTATAATCGTCCCTATTTTTCATGTGAAAGTTGCCTGTATGTTTGAGTCATTTTCGTCATTTTATCTTTTTAACTGATAGAAATCCATACAAACAAAGTGACCTGCCTCTTCTTTTTCTTTTACAAACCGGTTAGCCTTACACTCAAAAAGCAGTGGGTTTTTTTATAGACACGAGGACTCCAGGGCACTTGATGGTGGAAAAGACGGGCTTGGTTTAATTATTGAGATATTGCAGAACAGTGAACAGCTTTTAGCGTCAGACGGGTAAGTACCGTGTTCTATAATATCGGTTCTTACTGTGTTACTGCAGACATAATGTTTAAGTGCCGTGGTATACTTTAAGTATATGAAGATTGCTCTCCCGACCTAATCTTGATAATAAACATAATCGAAAGTAAAACGTTTTGGGATTGCTAAGCATTCTAAGATCCAATTTCGGAATCACAGATCGGTAGTCGTTACCATTAACAGTAACTGCGAGGTTCGCAAAAAACGTTACCTGAAGTAATATTGAATTGTAATGATTGTTGAAGTTTGGATTGAGCAGTTTTGTACTTTGCTATCCACAGGCCTTGATAAGAGACGGGAATTGATATCTGAAGCCAATTTATATTTTTCAAATCAATCGTAAATAGGATTAGTATCATATATACTTACCCTTTTAGATTTATTGATCAATTTTTTGTTGTTTATTTCCACACTCTTTTAAAGGAAGTTTTATTAGATTTAGAAAAACGTTATGAGAAGAAATTTATATTGTAATATATCTGAATGATGATGGTATCAATTTTGTGTTCCCAGTTTTATTTTAGTACTCTGCCATTAAATTTACCATTGCACGGCGGAGTTACATGTTCGATTTCCTATATTACCTGCTTGACGTACTGCATCAAAATCTTTAGCGGGTGGGGTGCTGAAAAAGAGGGATACAGTATCTACCATTCATAAGAGCAATTTAGATTCCAAAATCTGAAAATACTTCTTCTTATACACAGACAGCACGTTATTTTTTAAATTTAGGCTACGCTCTGAAACGTGATTGGAGCTGGGTAAGTTTAAATCCGATACTGTTTGAAGTTTCCGTGACGTACGTACACATGCTGTTGGGATTTCTGAAAAACGCGTCCGATTGTGTGCGTCTCTTAAATACATAAATATCACCTTTCATCTCTCCGTTTCACTGCCTGCAGGAATGATAGAAAACCACAATTGTCGCAAAAACATATTTTCTTCGAAAAGGGAAAATATTTCATGTTGACAGTTACATCTACACCCATAAGGTCAACCACTTTCTTATCTGCTGGTCTAAAACAATGGGTTTTGCTAATGTTTTAACTTGCGGCTAAAACATTAGCAAAACCATGCGGCGTCTTTTCAAGCCAAGCCCTGAAATTATCACAACTTTTAGTTTGTGTACCCAGTATTAAACTGTTACTTTCACAACACTGTGTTGGTGTATGTTAGTATCCGAGTACACAATTTCAGCCCTACATAAAACAATAGTGGTTAACGACGTTGTAAGTATATTTTTGTGAGGCAACAAATCGTAAGACTCTGGGCAGGCACCACTCAAAAGGAAACTACAGTTACCAGGCACCACTGAAAAGGAAACTACAGTTACCAGGCACCACTGAAAAGGAAACTACAGTTACCAGGCACCATTCAAAGGGAAACTACAGTTACCAGGCACCACTCAAAAGGAAACTACAGTTACCAGGCACCACTGAAAAGGAAACTACAGTTACCAGGCACCACTGAAAAGGAAACTACAGTTACCAGGCACCACTGAAAAGGAAACTACAGTTACCAGGCACCACTGAAAAGGAAACTACAGTTACCAGGCACCACTGAAAAGGAAACTACAGTTACCAGGCACCACTGAAAAGGAAACTACAGTTACCAGGCACCACTGAAAAGGAAACTACAGTTACCAGGCACCACTGAAAAGGAAACTACAGTTACCAGGCACCACTGAAAAGGAAACTACAGTTACCAGGCACCACTGAAAAGGAAACTACAGTTACCAGGCACCACTGAAAAGGAAACTACAGTTACCAGGCACCACTGAAAAGGAAACTACAGTTACCAGGCACCACTGAAAAGGAAACTACAGTTACCAGGCACCACTGAAAAGGAAACTACAGTTACCAGGCACCACTGAAAAGGAAACTACAGTTACCAGGCACCACTGAAAAGGAAACTACAGTTACCAGGCACCACTGAAAAGGAAACTACAGTTACCAGGCACCACTGAAAAGGAAACTACAGTTACCAGGCACCACTGAAAAGGAAACTACAGTTACCAGGCACCACTGAAAAGGAAACTACAGTTACCAGGCACCACTGAAAAGGAAACTACAGTTACCAGGCACCACTGAAAAGGAAACTACAGTTACCAGGCACCACTGAAAAGGAAACTACAGTTACCAGGCACCACTCAAAAGGAAACTACAGTTACCAGGCACCACTGAAAAGGAAACTACAGTTACCAGGCACCACTGAAAAGAAAACTACAGTTACCAGGCACCACTGAAAAGGAAACTACAGTTACCAGGCACCACTGAAAAGGAAACTACAGTTACCAGGCACCACTGAAAAGGGAACTACAGTTACCATCTTTCTTATGTTCCGATCTCCATCATTAATGACTATCGAGAGATCTACAGTTACCAGGCACCATTCAAAAGGAAACTACAGTTACCAGGCACCACTCAAAAGGAAACTACAGTTACCAGGCACCACTCAAAAGGAAACTACAGTTACCAGGCACCACACCAGACCTTTAATGAAGTTAAACTAGCGGATGCATTAACTACAGCCAGACTTTACAGCTCACGTGTAAAATTGTTCTTGTGTACGTACATTAAGCCAGAACTTTTTCACATAAACCCCAGTCTCGTATTTAGAAACCATAAAATTGAAACGTAAATTAAACCTGATTTTTTCATATTTGCAGGAATATTTTGAAATTCATGCTGTCTGATAATCTAGAAAAGCCTTTTTTATTTCATCAAAAAACCACACTTAATCTTGTCAACGATTCAATTTACAATTCAAGTTAAACACTCAATAGGTGCTAACCCACTTAAACACTAAAGATGTGTGCACAATAAAGACGTAAGTATTTTTTTATACTTATTTTTCATTTTTTTTATTTTTTTGGTTCTCTTATTTTGTGTTTCTAGTTCGAAGTACATTCGTCAGGTTGATCCAACCACCAAACTATGACACCCAACGAAATCAATTTTTCCTTGTGAAACGCAATTCTTTTTAAATCTCAAGGGGATTTTTAAGCCGAGATCCCATAAGACAGGCTGAAAAAAGGTTTAACAGCAACGAAGACAATTTTTTCTCATGGAATCTTGGCTTATGCTTGAAGGAAAAGTACTACAGTACTACGTATTACAAATGGCGACTTGTTTTATTAATGGCTCCATCATAAAGGACGTGATTCTTATGTGACTCTAGGTAGTATAGTTATAAATGATCAAAACAAAAGTTACTTGTTAATTGGAAATACATGTATTTTCACTTTGTAACTAACATGGTTGTCAAATATATCTGTTTTTTCAATTTTTTTTATGAAATGATAGGTCCGTATGGCTTGAAGTAGACGAAGAACACCCTGAAATTCTGGATAAAGGGTCTATTTTATCCCAATCAAATCTTGAGTACGTGGAGTGGTACAAGGATACAAAGAAACGGTAAAATGACACCCTGCTTGAATAGGTTTTATTCTTACATTCGTATTATGTTAGGTTTATCAGTACTACAGTATGGCTAGGGGGGACTGACGAGTTTTTAATTAACGAGTATCAGCGCAGTAACTAGGGTTTTCAGGTTTTAATCCGCAAACAAAAAAATGAGGAGCCGTGGCTTAATGGTTAGTGCACTGCACAGTAACCAAGAGTTCCGGGTTCGATTCCCCGAGCTGTCGAGGAAAATTTGGAACTTTGCGAAAAGAAAAAGCCATCGGTTGGCGTCAGTAAGGGCATCCGGCCAAGAAATTCCTCACTGCCAAATCAAAGTCCCTGTGAAGGGCACCGTCTGAGCCCCAATTGCTGGGGAAAAATGACGTTAAAACTAAAAAAAAATAATAAAAAATCCGCAAACAAAAAATGCTTTTAAATTCGCAAATATCCATTCGTTTGTATGTTTTGTAACATCTAATATTTCTGTACTATTATCTTTTTTAATGTCGCTATCATTAATAATTCTGACATTATATATATTAATATAGCTTCCATCGTGCCTTGTTAATGGAGATCTTAAAGAAGTAATAAACAGATAAACATTTTAATAAAAGTATGTCTACACTGAAATATATCTTATAAAACGACTATTACCTGCTTTTGATATAACAAATCACGTAGTTAATGCAGCCAAAGTGGCTTTTTGTAGAGCAAGGCCAATATATTGATTTTCTTATATCTGAAAAGTCATAATATGCAAGAAAATACTAAGTGCAGAACTAGTCTATTCCAATTGATCCAGTACTAATCCAGTATTTCAGATCCGAATACTATTTTTGAAAAATGCTTAGTGAATATATAAAACATTAAGGAGCCATGGCTTAATGGTTAATGTAACTGCACCGTGACCAAGAGTTCCGGGTTCGATTCCCCGAGCGGGCGACTTTGGAACTTAACAAAAGAAAAAGCCATTGGTTGGCGTCAGGAAGGACATCCGGCTAAGAAATTCCTCACTGCCAAATCTAAGTCCCTGTGAAGGACACTGTCTGAGCCCAGTTACTGGGAAAAATGACATTAAAACCAAAAAAAATAAAACATCGAGTTTTCACTAATGCTGCTGGATGTTAAGAGAAAACATTTATTAGTTTCATGGTTCAGAAATTCGAATGATAGTGATTCTAGTGAGGATGATTGAAAAAACCACAAGTACAGTAAATAACAGAGATCCATCCATCCAATGATTTTTGTTTTTTAAGTGATTTATTTTGAGCTCCCAGTGGGAAATCCTAATGCGCCTAAGGCCGTGTGGGAGGCGGCTTGCAAAATACATCTGCCTGCAATGAGTTTAGGGCATAAAATTAAACGTTAACATGTGATCACTGATTAACAAAACCAAAATTAACGTTACAAATCAGCCGATTGTGGTTTAAATAAACCAAGATCGATTAAGAGAGTATTAGTTATTTGTTTTGAAAGACAGGTTAAACTTCTCAAGATACCAAATTACCAAGCTGCTAAACCTGTCTGATTTTATTCATTTTTTGCTTTACCTACATATAAATGATTTGACACAGAAAAGGCTTTTATTTATTTTCCCGTTTATGTAGAGTAAAAATCTTGAGCTTAAACAGGACTTTGCAGTCACCTTGTTAATATATTGTCATGAACGCCGCAAAGCCATAGGTATCATTCTGCTGCCTTGTCTCTTCTTTAAATAGATGAAAATAAAACGGTTTTTCGAATGTCATTTGGCTGCACTACAAAACCTGTTCCTAGCTAATCTTAGTCGGGGTAATGTGGTGTGAGGTAAGTAGCATACTTTAACAGCTTTTACCAGCGAAAAACAAAACACCCCGAACTCTTTTGCGTCCGCCCTATTTAACATACTTCAAGCAAATTTTATTTGTTTTCGGGAATTTTCCACTGGTAATTCTGACGTTCGTTTGGTGGTTCGTTCGTTTTCTCCACCGTTCCAGTCTTCATGCACTAAGGGAAAGCATCTCCACAACAACCTGACGATATGCCGCCAGTTCCCCTCACTTTAGTACCACTGTCGAGCTGAGGTCTCAGGGTATGGCCGCCGGCGTGCACAACCGGCTCCTTGGAGCCAACAGTGAGAGTTGAGTAGAGTGTTGTGGACCAGTGATCCCATCCATGCCCTGCCAGCGTTAGAGCATGCGACAGATGGGTTAATCAAAGGTGCTACAACTAACACAATACCCCGTATACCCCATATTATATTATACACACACACACACACACACACACACACACATATATATATATATATATATATATATGTATTCTGGATTGTGTATTACTGACGAAGACGGAAGTCAAAACGTTTAATAACTTGAGGGTATTTTCCTGTGTATATATAAAAGGCTGTATTTCGAACGAAAAAATTTGTTATAATATCTGAATCCGTACGTTCACTTCCCTTCAAACTACGAAAAAGATTCAGGGATACTTAGGGAAAACTCCATCATGATACTGATTCTGGTTCAAGATATCTGAAAGTCGTTTTTTTTCGTTTTCTTGTCAATGATTAGGCATTCTGCAGCGTGTCACGAATCCTTAATTTCTCACCTTTGTGGTTACAACTGAAAAACGGATTAAAGTCTTTTAAATACGGATTTCCTTATCATAGTTGCGCCTTGTCGTGTTCTGTCACAGTCATAAGTACTTTTTCTTTTTTTTCAGCCCACGATTTTGTCACTTTAAAATGGCAACAAAATGAGAACGACGGAAGTCAAGGAACGTGCACAGCATAGACTGGATATCACTGAGTGCAAACACTTTTTAAAATAACAGCGCTGGGTGCTTGTTTTATAATAAAGCCTATAACTGTTCATAAGTGTATTTTGTTTAATGTGGTATTAATACATGGTTGGACAGGCAAAACAAGGAATAGTCTTTTTTTTTATTTGGTACTTCTACTTTTGTTCTGTCCATATCGATTGAGAGATGGTTGACCAATTTTTTTGTTTGTTATTATTGCCATATTTCCCTGTATTGAAAATTGCGTCTCAGTATTAAAATGTGGTCACGTGATATCTAAACAATATCATACATAATTCCAACTGTGGTGTGTTTTCTCCTATGTGTATGGTACACGTTTTTCTTTTGTGCGAAGTATGTTCACCTGCACACTATCAAGGTGTTGTAAAATGAACAGCAGGTAAACACCCTCTTGTATCACACGTGTAACGCCAATTATTCACTGGTAATCCTTGATTCTTTAAAACCATCAACAAATTATCATGGTTGCAATAGTCTTCTCATGCGTTTCCTGGTAGTTGTGAAAACACAGGATTATGCCAATTAAACACGTGCACACCATATGGTAAGTACAAAGGAAAAAGCACCGAGTTGTGGTCATCGTTTACCTACGAGCATAATTAAAGCCATAATTTATGTAAGAGCATAACCAGAGTTATCATTCTGAAAGAGACTTGGGCGTTACACGTGTATACTTAAAGCCCAAATTCAACGATGACGACCTGCAGTGTAGAAATGGGTGGCAGGTTAAGTTAGAAGAAATGCGGTGATAGGCTTAGTACTCATAGATCAAGTGGTAACACATACGGTCAATAATTTCAATTTAATCCAATTCAATTTATTCAATTACCATTCCTATATTATATGTAAGCCTCATTTCATTAATCACTGGGAAAACTTGAGTCATTAACAGCCTGCTTTGACCTATTAATGGCATTGTTTCTTTAGTTATTCCAAAGTAAGTTCAGCTAGTATTGCTCAAAAAGCTAGCTTCTTCTACCAAATTTCACTGTCAAACTTTGCAGAAATGGTATGTTAACCCTCAAAAAGTGCCTGTTTTCTAGTACATAGAGAAAAGGTTATAGATTAAGTAAGGTTGCTTGAGAAGAACAGACAGGTAGTGAGTAAGGACAAATGAGGCCAACGCTGAAGTCTGAGTATCAATGGATGACACGCAAGAAGAAAGAGCATTTTGTGGGCAAATTAAGACACGCCCACTTTTAATTGCCATTGATATGCATATTTTGTTAATTTGCTAGAGTAGTGATGATTCGTTTTGATCCAGTGTTAAGTTGTTTTGCACCCTCCCTATCATATTCTCATCCTGTCCCAGGAATTATGAAGACAAATCTGTCAAGGCGCTTTGGCATTCACACAGACACAAAGAGAAATACAGGCACATGCTTGCTTTGGGACTCGCTTGCCACCTCTCCCCCCCCCCTTCCGCTCTGTCTCTCTTTCTCTGTGTGTGTCACTGTCTCTCTTTCTGTGTTTCTGTCTCTTTGTGTGTGTCTCTGTCTCTTTGTTTGTGTGTGTGTCTCTCTCTTTTCTCTCTCTCTCTCTCTCTCTCTCTCTCTCTCTCTCTCTCTCTCATTCTCTCTCATTCTCTCTCGCTTTCTCACTCGCTTTCTCTCTGTAAGTTTAATTCAGACACCGAATTTATTATTACTAATTTATTTGTAATTCTTTGAACTGTTAACCCAAAAGGAAAATCAGAATTTGTTTTGTGCTTGTTGTTATGTAATCAATAACATTGTGCCATGCCATGTGATTTTACTACAGTCTAATTATCACAGATGGAGAAACGATTGCCTTTGAGTTGACTGTTGGTAAACGTGACTATTAAAGCTGTATGGAATTAATACCACGGATTAGCCAGCTTTGCTTGTGTGTTGACTTTTTCTTTTTGCAGCCTACAAAAGGCAAACAAGGAATCAATGCTTGGCGTGCTCAAAAGGACCTATCCAAATATAATTCTCTTGATTCCACATAAATATTGTAAAGGACCTGCCTTAGTTGTAAGATATAGTCGATATCAGCTGGCAAGCGAGCCGTAAAGGAAGGTTCTTGTGAACGTCGATGTCCAGGTATTCTTGCCTGCATGGATCAGTATTATTGGTGCATATCACCTTATAACTTGACTGTTGCTGGATCAAAAATATTATATTTAGACACTGTTTTCCCGAGAGATCCAATAGCTAAGAGCCATACTTCGCTTGATATGTAATAATCCTGTTCTTTTTTTATTCGATTAAGGGATCAGAAACTTGTTCAAGAAAGAGTCAATAAACGTAATGTTTACCAAAGTATCGCAAAGAAACCGATTCGAATGGATTAGTCGTTTGCATATCCTATTGAATCAAGGTACAAGAGCCATATTTCTGTTTCAAAAAGAGGGCTAAATAATACATACCCAAACAAACGACATAGCTTCCAAATAATCAGTAAATGAACCATAGTGTAACTTAAGTTTTTCTGCTGTACGACCATCGTACGATTTCTCTGAGCTACTATTTTTGACAACCACAACAAAAGCTATACGTTAGACCAATGGATATTGACCTGCCACAATTTATTCTCTTAATAGTTCTTTCAATATTTAAGTACCGAATTCCATGTGCTTCAACATTTTAAAAATCTTTTATGATAGGAAGACTGTTTTATATCCAAGGGCGATTGCCCATGTTGGCAACATATGGTAGATGTGACAGACACGGGATAGTGATCTGGCAATGCAGGAGTAAGAGCTAGCAAAACAATATTTTGCGTATTTTGGAGTGGTACTCCTAAATTGCAGGCCGTAATTTAACGTTTTGGAATGCTGTCGTAAAATATTGTATATTTTCCAAAACATTCTCAACCTTATTTGGGGAAAAAATTGCTTTGTGTTAAGTGCTTACATTTGATCCAATGTACTAGCTTTATGCCATGAAGTAAGAGTAACTACGCATTTGCAGTAACATTACTGAAACACAAAATCATTAGAAACTACACATGGACGTCCATATAAAAACATCACTTCCATTGATGAACAGTCTTTTTAAGACCGACTACAAGTTAAACCTAAAAGGAATTACAGGAAAATGTTATTAAGAACACCTAGAAAACCTATCAAAGGAAAATGTATTTGCACATTGCATAATTATTTACCGAGGAGCCGTGGCTTAATGGTTAATGCAACTGCACAGTAACCAGGAGTTCCAGGTTCCATTCCCCGAGCTGTCGAGAAGAATAAAAAAAAGGAAAGTCAGTTTAATATATCAAGCACACTGTCACGAATCAATCGACCTGCTAAGCACACTCTTCTCTAAGAATGTCTTGAACATTCCTGAGCCACAATGTTTTTCAGAAGTTTGGAACTTTTGAGAAAGCCAATTCTGGTTCAATTGGCTTTATTCCAAATGCATTATTGAACTTACTCGATTCAAGATGTATCGTTGAGTTGATTCGATTCCAAATAAATCCTTACATTCCCAAGGATTCAAAATATCGTTTAATTAACTGGGTCGCAGTTACCTTGAACAGCCCTAAGGAAAGGAAGAATTGTGAAGCTAAGGAAGGATTAGAGGGCATGTTTGTTTTGCTATGCACGGTTGTCTGGAAAACATTTTCACAAATTTGGTGAGAGAGGGCTTCCTGGCAACTAAAACGGTTCATATACTCCCTGCAATAAACAGTCTCTACTATGTTTTCCGAAAAACCAGGGACAGCATGATAGCGGCATTATGAACAATTAGGTAAAATCACACTTGCACATGCTTTGAAATGTAAAATTGTAATTTGGTTTTAGCTTTTATTTTGGCAGTGTTTCCGTTTTCTGGTTGAGGTTTTCAAAAAGTTTTGAAAACAGCAGTTTTGATAGAGTACTACTTGCAGCGAAGTCGCTGGTGGCGAGGATCTACTCAAATAAAAACTGTCCAAGATAAATTCACCAAGTGCGAATCTTTTATTATATTTTTAAAACAATGTGAGAATTAATAACCACTATTTACAAAAGAGTGAAAGCTATAGGTGTAACGAATGTGTAAATCATTAAGTTACCTAAGTTGACTTACTAAATGAGGTATTTGCAGACCCTGTTAACCATACGTTTATGGCAATTCAAAATAGTGGTAATACAGCAACGTAAAATTCTTCAGATATTAACTGTCTTTTTAAGGGTTTACGTCATCTCACTGATAAAGGCTAAATGTTGGTGCTTGCTACTTCTTGTTGAATTGCAATTAACATTATTCCTGGTTTAAAAATGGGTGAGGTTTGTGTTCTTTTTCACCCAAAACTATTTTTACTTCTAATTGTATAAATAATATTAGTTGAAGACAGTGTATGTATCACGTGACAAAGACGACAATACCAGTGTAAATGGACTGAAACTGAATATCGGCAGAGAAGCTAATTACGGCGCTTTTAAAGTCAGAGAGACCTTGTCTCATATTGCACATTCTGAAAAGGACGAGGCCATTCATATTACTAACTGCAAAAGGTTTAAAGAGACCAACTAAGCAAATGTGTAAGTAATACAATGAATAGAAAAATCCGTGTGAACACGGTTGTACACAAAAGTGGTTTTAATACCTTTTTACAAATTGTTTGCAGCATTTTCATGAAAGCATGTCCTCAGCTTTGTGTTCATACTAAGCTAACAGTTTTATCTTCTTAGCTCGGGACATACCTTCGCCAATACAAATAAAAAACAACAACAAAACAAGACTTTGAGAAAATTAATACAGCATATGAAATCCGAACAAGATAACCTTATAAGCACCTTTGAAAGTAACAATGCCGACATCAAACATCAAACAAAGTAACATCAAAGGATGATCAGATAATCATTAGTACAAACTTTAGGAATGAGTCGTTTTTACGTCGAGTTTTTTCTGAGCTATGTTTCGAGAAGTAATTCTTTCAATCGTCGGGCTGCTAAAAGTGACTTGGTACAGTTGTGTTTTTATTTCTGGAGTGCGGACTTACGTGGTGATAGGCATTGAGTTGATTTAATTGAGGCGTCAGTTAGTTCTGTGTTAAGGTCTCTGGGCATTCTTAGTATGTTATACATTGACTTAAAAAATCTTCTGAATGTGTATTTCTACCTTTTTAAGGGCGTCTGAATTTGATATTCTACTTGTGTTTTTTTCAAACAGAGTGGTAATGACAGTATTACGAGCTGAGAGTTAATGAAATGATGCATGATAAAGATTCTAGTCAGTGTGAGTTGATTTCCTGCAGATTGTAGCAATGATCGTCCAATTTGGTTGTCTCTTTACTAAAACATTAAGAAAGAGTAGCTATCTCTTTCTTTTATCTCGAAAGTAAATAAGAGGTTTTCGTGTAGACTGTTGGTATTCTCAAACACCATGTAGATGGTGTTCTTTGATGATTGCAATGACACCCTCGACATACGTTTCCCAGACAATTGGCCCTCAGTTCGTTGTTGATAATGCTGTATCTTCGCATTCTTGCATGAATTTTTCAGCAATCACAGACTGTAGAACTCTGATGGGTTCACCGTTGCTTTGGGTGTAGATGTCATTGTTAAAGAGAAAGCGTTCATCAAATTGATGCAATGCCATTAAAAATTTATTTTATTTTTATATTGCTGAACACGTCAAAAGTGCTCGGTAAGTATCTGCATTAAACCACTGATTAAAATCTATCAGACTGTTTATTGGCATTACTCTTCATACTGCACCTCGCATATTCTCTTAAAGCATTTTCAATACAGAACTGCTCAAAAGTGGATTCGGCGCAAATACGATACGACATGATGGTGACCAACTCGTATCTAAACATTTGATAAACCTACAATACTGTAGTCTACATTGGAATGGTTAATTCATAGAGATTATTAACCAGGCTACATACTTTATCAAATCTGTATGTGATTATATTATTGTCTCTTTTTATCTAATGTAAAGTTAATTATTGACATTTATGACAGAACCTTTGAACATTTCGATTTTACATTCTACACTATAACTTGAATTTTATTCTTTAGCGGTTTTCTTTCACCTGCATCATTTTGAACCTGTTTTTGTTAAAGTATCCATATCTGATTTACTGTACTTAAGGCAAAGTTTAGACCAAAAATTAACAGATAATTCCGTCTGGGTGCAGTTTCTCACGTTGTTGAGGTTGGCCAAGCAAATTTCGTAAAATGGTTTTTGGTTACATTTCTGCCCTTAACTACTTTCTTTGAATGTTTTCTTTCAATTTCACCAATTTTTTCTGACAAATAACTCCTTCGATTCATTTATCGCAGTTTTTAGAATCCTTTGGTCTTATTCCTACATCATCGCAATAATTTCTACTAGTAACTTGTTTACCTTCATTTAACATTGAAGACATTTATTTTTTCTTTCTTATCTTTACGATTAAAGATAAGGAAGGAAAAAATTAACACACTACTTAAAGATAATAGTATTCTGCATACTGTTCTTATCATTATGTATCATTATTATTACGTTGTACTATACACGTTATCATATCTCTTACATTATGTAACAAATGTGAGAGTAGCGTCGTCGTAGTAGT
Organism: Morbakka virulenta; assembly: GCA_003991215.1. Lineage (NCBI taxonomy): Eukaryota > Metazoa > Cnidaria > Cubozoa > Carybdeida > Carukiidae > Morbakka > Morbakka virulenta. The sequence goes on along the minus strand of RDPX01000282.1, from coordinate 81,678 downwards.
AGTGGTAGTAGTAGTAGTAGTAGTAGTAATAATAGTAGTAGTAGTAGTAGAAGTAGTAGTAGTAATAGTAGTAGTAGTAGTAGTAGTAGTAATAGTAGTAGTAGTAGTAGTAATAGTAGTAGTAGGAGTAGTAGTAGCAGAAGTAGTAATAGTAGTAATAGTAGTAGTAGTAGTAGTAGTAATAGTAGTAGTAGTAGTAATAGTAGTAGTAGTAATAGTAGTAGTAGTAGTAGTAGTAATAGTGGTAACAGTAGTAGTAGTAGTAGTAATAGTAGCAGTAATAGTAGTAGTAATAGTAGTAGTAATAGTAATAATAGTAGTAGTAGTAGTAATAGTAGTAATAGTAGTAATAGTAGTAATAGTAGTAATAATAGTAAAAGTAGTAACAGTAGTAATAGAAGTAATAGTAGTAATAGTAGCAGTAGTAGTAGTAGCAGCAGTAGTAGTAATAGTAGTAATAGTAGTAGTAGTAGTAGTAGTAGTAGTAGCAATAGTAATAGTAGTAGTAGTAGTAGTAGTAGTAGTAATAGTAGTAATAGTAGTAACAGTAGTAATAGTAGTAACAGTAGTAGTAGTAGTAGTAGTAGTAGTAATAGTGGTGGTAGTAGTAGTAGTAGTAGTAGTAGTAGTAATAGTAGTAGTAGTAATAGTAGTAGTAGTAGTAATAGTAGTAGTAGTAATAGTAGTAGTAGTAGTAATAGTAGTAGTAGTAATAGTAGTAGTAATAGTAGTAGTAGTAGTAATAGTAGTAGTGATAGTAATAGTAGTAATAGTAGTAGTAATTGTTATAGTAGTACTAATACTAGTAATAGTAGTAGTCGTAATAATAGTAGTAGTAGCAGTAGTAATAATAGTAGTAGTAATAGTAGAAGAAGTGGTGGTGGTTTTGGTAATAGAAGTATCTTTTTTTTCTCTACACAAAGCAATAAATTTTGTCGGATTTGCTGTCAACTTCCTTATAGAAGCGAGGCTGCATTTTCAAAGGGATTCCTTTCAGAAAGCAGGGATTTTCTCATTCATATTTGTGTACTCAAGAATCGATTTGTTCAATGAATGGTCTTAAAGCATATCAAACCTCGCCCATTTTCTTGTCATTAGGAAAGAACCATTCGTTGTTAAGGTTCTTTATTTTCTGACAAATGGTAATACACGTTAATCGCTTTGTGGATGAATTGTACTTTGAAGAACAATTAGTAAGCCCAATGGCATGCAAGAGACATGCAAAAGTAACTTTTGTTGGGATTTTTTGGAATTTTGGGAATTAGCTAAATTGAAAAGAAAGTTTCTTCTTCAAGATGATCTTGAAAACGAATTTTCCGCTTGCTAGTTCCATTTTTTATATGTTGGTTTCCGTATTGATATCAAGTAAACGCGTTACTTGTGTGTGAGGGTAAAAGAAATCAACAAATGACCGTAACTTGCAATCCTCAGAGAACAGATGAAGTAACGACGATTATAAAACTTGTCCCGTCAATTACAAAAGTGACTCAAATAAATTGTGACGCCACTCTTTTCTTTCGGATGCCTTTCGTTACTCAGATATTTAGCAATGCTTCAGGGACTCGTTTTAATCAGCATAAAGGGATTACTGTCTATTGAAAATACTTTTTCACAAAAAATGTAGACGGGATGTTTTGAGCCATTTCTTCCCGTGTTAACCATCCAGGCTTTTTTTTGTGGAAAAATGATTACACTAATTTTGTCGTCTCTTGTAGTTTGAATAACAAAGTTTCAGGTAGGTCGAAAACTAAAGTTGTTAGACGTTAATTTTGAAAGGAATATACGTACAGTTTTTATTAACCAACCTTTTGGGTACCGGTACAACTACAGTGGTTTATTTATCTGGCCTTTATTATTCCAAGTGACCAAGAACACCCTATCCCCCAACATTAGAAATATTTTTAATGACCTTTCAAACCTTAACAAGGATAAGGTGGTATACGATTTCATTTCTGAGTAATAATTATACAAAATAAACTTGCTTCAGCCACCATACAAAACTCTGTCTTAAAGAAAGGGTACTATTCATTTATTTTTGTTTGTTTGCAATGCAATATTACTATCTTTCTTCTTTTAAAGATTGGTCTCAGACGACGAGAGGGGAAATCATCAAGAACTTTTTTCGCATAATTTTCTGTTGCAAAATTTTTGCCATTTCCGGAAATTAAAAAACCCCCAAGCCTATAAACTCCGAAAACGCAAGTTTTAGGTGTGTTTTTTTAGCGTTTGAAGACAAAATAATTATTTTTTGGCAACATTACAAGAAACTTTATCTGCATAATAAACGCAGATGCAAATTTTTGTAGCTGTTTCCGAAAAAGTTTGGGAAAATATGCTTTATTATGGTCGCTGCTCAGTATATATTATTTTCTGTAAAAAAAGGTACTCATATCTGCTCATAATTCCCTGAAGAAGAATTTTACGCTGATTTTGAAAATCTTTCTTAAATATCTGCTTTTCATTCTGTAAAGCAAAATTTTACGCTGATTCTAAAATCAATTATTATTTTATGTTTTTTAATTATTTTTTTTAAGATAAGAGAATTTTACCTCCGTATATTGTTCTTATGCAAAAATGTTTATTGATTTTGAAAACCTTTGTGATTAGGCATCAGCGGGTACAAACTGCAGTTATGGGTACGGTTACGAGCGTAGATCCATGGAAGCACTTTCATGTTTTATCCTCAATGCTGCTAAAAAAGATGTGCAGTTTTAAATATCTGTTCTTGACATCATTTTATGTTCTTCGAGTATTACTCAACTTGAAAGAATTTGAGTTTCTCTTGAAGAATATGAAGATTAGAAAATTGTTATTGGATTAGTCACTATGGTTAACGCATTCAGGTGATTATTTGACAAGAGACAACTTCTTTTAACCAAAAAATATTAATTAGTGTTGACATTTTGACAAAAAGGCTTCTTTTAATAATTTTAGGAGTACCATTGTCTTTTTGCCACACCTTAATCAAACAACAGCTCTGAATTTGGTAGTTCTCAAGAGTTATTCCAAGATGTAATGTGACCTACACCCACAAAATTAACCTGGCACCTTATATGTTTTTTGGTGTCTTTTCTACTATTTTGAAAGCAGTGTCTTGTGATATACTGCTCACTCTCACTACTCTGACCACAGGTCATGGGTGCAAACAACACTCCCCAGGAAATAATTCAGAATTAGCGTGATACTATATGATGATGACGCTCATTCTTTAATGTAAACACATAATGTTCCAATGTGAAATTTTGAGACTTCCATTTCGTCAAAGGCAGAGTGTGTTGCTCATTACTCATATTCGGACAGACATTACAGTACATTAAAATTGCTTTCAAGCGACCAATCGCCTGGTGCAGACAAAGAAGATTCTCAAGGAATCTTCTTCGATGTAACAGTGTTTACCACCAAAAGCACATTATAAGATGGACAGAGGGTTGCATATTGCCTTTCCCGAAGAAAGGAGATTTAGGTCTAACCACTAATTATAGAGAAATAACTCTCACCGCAATTTCTGCAAAAATTTACAACCTTTTAATTCTCAATCCAATTCGCCCCGAGCTCGAAAAGAAACTGCGCAAGAACCAAAATGGCTATCGACAGGGACGATCTACAACGGGACATATCCTCACAGTTCGACGCTTAATTGAAGGTGTAAAAGCTAAAAACGTGAAAGCAGTACTCGCATTCGTAGACTTCTCAAAGGCTTTCGATTCGATACATCGACGAAAATTGAAAGAAATCATACTTGCGTATGGTGTTCCTGAAGATACCACCTCCGCTATCATGATGTTCTACGAAAATTCTAAATCAATGGTGACACAGACTTCTTCGACATAGCCACTGGTGTCCTACAGGGCGACACCCTGGCTCCTTTTTTATTTATTCTATGTCTAGACTATGCGCTAAGAACTTCTGCTGATATCAATAATAATCTCGGCTTTACTCTGTATTATCGAAGAAGCTCACGATATCCTGCACATAAAATCACTGATGTAGACTATGCCGATGATCTGGCCCTTCTATCCGATACTATTGACGATGCCATCCAACTTCTACACCATGTGGAATCTGCTGCTAGTGAAGTAGGGCTTTACATCAATACTCGCAAAACTGAGTTCATCGGCTTCAACCAAAATGGCCAAATTACCTCAAAAAGTGGCCACGTCATAAAGCAAGTTGATGAATTCTCTTACCTAAGCAGCAATATCCATTCTACTGAAAAAGACATTGCAATCGGCAAAGCAAAGGCATGGAAAGCTCTTGATGGCCTACAAATAATATGGAAGTCGTCTCTACCAACTATTCAGAAGAGAAATCTGTTTAAGGCTGTCGTAGAGTCTGTCCTAACCTACGGATCATCTACATGGACACTGACAAGAGCGCAGGAAGCCTCATTGGATGGGACATACAC
>RDPX01000282.1:62145-77267 GCA_003991215.1 Morbakka virulenta | reverse complement strand
ATTACCTCAAAAAGTGGCCACGTCATAAAGCAAGTTGATGAATTCTCTTACCTAAGCAGCAATATCCATTCTACTGAAAAAGACATTGCAATCGGCAAAGCAAAGGCATGGAAAGCTCTTGATGGCCTACAAATAATATGGAAGTCGTCTCTACCAACTATTCAGAAGAGAAATCTGTTTAAGGCTGTCGTAGAGTCTGTCCTAACCTACGGATCATCTACATGGACACTGACAAGAGCGCAGGAAGCCTCATTGGATGGGACATACACACGACTATTACGAGCAGCGCTAAATATCTCCTGGGAAAAACGAGTGACTAATAAGTAACTATATGGTCATCTCCAACCGCTTTCTGTAGTAATACGTGAGAGAAGACTAAAACTAGCTGGTCATGTATGGAGGGCGAAAGGCGAACTGGCCAGTGATTTATTATTTTGGAAGCCGCAACACGGTAGATCTTCAGTCGGAAGACTACGACGTCAATTTACTGACTCACTTGTTGAAAATACTGGCCTACGATTGGAAGACATTCCTGGTGCGATGGAAGATCGTCAAAGCTGGAAGGAACGTGTCAGAAGAATCCGAGATACAAACTAGACCTGATGATGATGATGATGATGATATATATATATATATATATATATATTCGTAATTAATAATTACAAAGTTACATGTCAAGTAGCTTGTGTCTAATTAGCTGTTGGGACGTTTGAACATCACCATGGAAACAGTTTTGCTTATTTGAAAGACCTCTGAGGGACGTACTTGTGAAATTTCAAAATTTTTTCAAGTTTCATTATTCACATTATTTCAAATTTCCTCTTTCCAAATCAATATTTTCCCAATAACGTGGGATTTTTAAATTTTATTTTTTCACAGAAGTTGTCGAATAGACATATCTCAAGAATTAACTCATAATATTCAGTCAATAAAACGATGCGAATGATCATGGGCAAGCCCTAAATCAATTGAGACAGACTTCAGCATTTTAGAGCAATTCTAATAGTAATTTATACATTCTGCACTGTATAAATTTTATTTTTCAATTTGATTTTAAAAGTACTCAATATTACTCATAGTAATAAGTCCATTTTGGGTTAAACTCATATCACATCCAGCGCGTTAAAATCCAGACTTCATATTGCGTGATTCTGATTTCGCCCGAGACCACCCCCCTGCCCAACAAATTAAAGGATAATTTACACCCCTGACCATAATATTCAAAAATTTGTTTATTTGCTTCCTTTTTGCATCATTCTAAGAAGTCAGTTTGTTTACCATTCTACATGTCGATAAGACAAGCATTACATTTTCGTCACGTGATAAGAGACAGTCTATTAATCTTCTTTGAGCAACCTGGACATATTCTTGGAGACTTTTTGTGCATAAATTGAAAAGGCGCTTTGTATATATTGCTGTACTTTTACTTGAGGCCAGTCACATGAATCCTCCCTACAAGTCAAGTTGCTAAGTACCTGATGACTTAATTGGTCATAAAGACATTGAAGTGTTGTACTTCACAATGGACATTATATTAGCTTTGATATCACAGACAATTACGTTATGTTTGCTTCTAGAGTATTTTCTGCATGACATCAAAATATTGTACTCATGTGCTCTCTGCAATTTCTTTTCATATATCTGCCACTGGAAGGCTGATTTTGTTGTTTTGTTCAGAAACAGGCATGAGGAGCCTTGGCTTAATGGTTAGTGCAACCGTACAGTAACCAAGAGTTCCGGATTCAATTTCCCGAGCTGGCGAGGAGAATTTGGAGCTTTACAAAGAAAAAAGCCGTTGGCTTCAGGAAGGGCATCCAGCCAAGAAATTTCTCACTGCCAAATCAAAGGGGAAAATGACGTTAAAACCTTTTAAAAAAAGTTCCGAAACAGCCCGGAGCTTCAATACAAACATCTCCTGGGGTCTGGACGCAATCAAAGCAGAACAAACTACCAATTTTGTCACTTTTTCTTAACTGTATTCGTCTAGACTATGGTGAATTATCAAGATAGCATACCACTCGGTACAGTCATCAAATAGTGAATATCCTCGTTTTCTTTCCTGGAGTTTGTTTTTGTTATTTCACGAACAGTTTGGACGTGTGTTTGCGCCGAACTTGGAAGCACTAAGGTAGGAAATATCGTCGAAGAAACAAAACTAACGATATTTAAACGTGAAGTGAAAGCAGCAACAATATTCGCTGTTTATAAGAAGAAAAAACCTTGGATTATGATTTCAGTTGTTGTACTTGTATAGTAAAAATACGCTTTATAAATATTCATATATATATATATATATATATATATATATGTATATATATATATTAGGGCTATGGCTTTAAAATGTTAATGTATTTGCAGGGATACAACTGGAAAAATCCTACTTTTTCCTCAAACTGTTGATGTTTGATCCTTAAGAGTTGTAATCATCAGAAGCATGTTTATTTTCTTACTCACTTACTTACTTACTTACTTACTTACTTACTTTGTTTTCTTGATGGAAACCGATTATTTTCAACTTGTAAATGCTAGGAAGAAATAAATTATATCAAAGCTTACTCCCATCACTCCTCTTGACGCATTGGGCAACGATTAAGTCTCTCAAGATTTCTCTTTCCTGTGCCTTCATCTGGATGGTCTCCCAAGTCTCATGTAGGACTCTTATCTCTTTCTCGACTGCACGTTTCCAAGTTGTTCCAGGTCGGCCTCTCTTACTTTCACCTTCAGGAGTCCAATGGATAGCTACTCTAACAATGTTGCCTGGTTCCCTTCGAAGCACAGGCCCAATCCATCTCCATCTTCGCTTTTTTATAATTGTCTCTATATCCTTAAGCTGACAAGAGCTCTTTGTTGGAAAGTGTTTTTGACCAAAATATCCGTCAGGTCTTTCTAAGACATGTTGTGTGGAACACTAACAGCCTTGCTATGACACAATCTGTCATTCACCAGTATTCCGAGCCATACAGTAAGGTTGACAGCACCCAGTTCTGGTATTTTTGCAGTCGTGTGTTTCTACTGTACTATGCCAATCTTCAGAGATCTTTTATATATAAAGGTTTCCCTTGCCTTGTTGAGTTGGTTTTGAATGTTACTGTCGGCTCCACCATTGCTTTGAATTATACTGCCAAGACAGGTGAAGGAATCTGTGTGGTTAGTTTCTTGTTCGTTAATCATAATGGATATTGGATTGATTAGATTAAAAGTCATGATTACTGTTATCTTTCAGCTGATTTGGAGGTTAAGTTGCTTCCCATAGTTGTAAAGTTGGTCAGTTTTGTTTTGCAATGGTTATGGGTATGTGATAGTAGGGCCAAGACATCAGCGAAATGAAAGTCCTTTGGAACATTGTATAAGATCCACCTTGTTCTTCTGTCTTGTCGTCTGTCTTATTATCCAATTGATGGTCAAATTCAAAAGGAAAGAATCCTACCTCACACAGGTCTTAAACTCAAAGAACTATTTTCTCTTTCGAACACAACAAGAGAAATTTTGGTAAAAGCTCTTGATTATGATGATAGTTTCTTGTGAGTTAGCGTTATGCCGTAATGTATGTCACAGACTTTCCCTGTGTACTTTATCAAAAGCGTTTTTCAAATCAATGAAAGTAACGTACAACTTTCTCCATCATTCTGTGCATTCTTCATTAATATTTCGAAGCGCAAAGATTTGAGCTATGCAACCCCTGCTTCGTCTGAAGATCGCCTGTCCTCGAAGTAAGTCATTAACAACATCTATTGGCCTGCCTAAAGTGATCTTTGCAAGACCTTTCCTAGCAAGCAAGATCAAAGTAATACCTCCCCATTTCTAACAGTCGCACAAGATCCCTTCTATAATATTTTAACAATTGTGCCTCGGCTCTGGTCGTCTAAAATTATCTTTCCTTCCCATATAGCCTAAAGCATGGGTTATAAGATGTTTCCTGCAAGCATGGGATAAACTTCGAATAGCTCAGCACTACGTTTATCCAGCTCAGTTTTCCTTTCCATTCTTTAACGATTTAATAACAGATAATTTCTGCTTTGGAAGGTTCAGCGACATTGACTCCTACATCAACTTCTTCTGGTTTGTTGTCAGCATCTTTTTTCTTTAGTGGTAGCGAAACTTCACAGTTGGTGACATGGTACTGCTGCTGGAGCCCAGAAGGTGATCTCTTTCCACATCCGCTTCTCATTATGCACGCACATCCTGTAATGATCGTTTCCAGCCTCCACTGATTGTGATGTGATCGATTTGATTGCTGGTTATTCAACTGGGTGAGCGCCATATAAACTTGTGGATTCCTTTGTGGGGAAAATTGGTTTATCCTGTTATTAAGTCGCTTATGCAACAGAATTCTGCAATGCTGTCATCGTTGTTGTTTTTCAAACTTTCCCATTATTCTATCATTATGGCTGCTGTCACTGTCCTCTTTGGCATTACTCTAGTCAGGTTATGTTGAGCTACACAGTCTAATAGTCTAATTTTAATATAGTAGAAAAGACCTTTGTCGGTGTCGTCACTATCATTTCTTCGCACATAACACTGAATAACTGAGAGGGTTGTGTGGTTTCCTCTAAATCTCACTTTCATTAGCCTACTCATAGATGGTTTGCATTTCATTGGGGTCTTCTTTATTTCTTTGTTAACAATAATTGTCACCACTTCTGGTGTTGGTCGTCATTCCTCCCAGAGTACAGTGAAATCTTCCCAGCAAAACGTGTTTGTCGCCAAGAGCCTGTCCACCTGCATTTACTCACACCGATTCACAAAGACCATACCTTCTTATTTCTGATGTTACGTGGGAGCTTTTACCAATGTCGTATAATGTGGGTAAATTTCAGATGCCAACTTATTCTTTTGTCTTGGTATTTGAGATTTCCAAGCTTCTGGCATATATTTCCTTCTGGCATTTACACCTGGCTTTCATACGAGTCACTAAGGCCTTTCGGTCTTCCTCAAAACCGAATATTTGAAATGTTCATCGTCGCTATTTGTGTAACTGGCTTGTTTTTTTAGGTTTCGGAGTAGTCAGCCCCAAGCACCAACCACACACTGGAAGACGAGGGTAACATCCTCAGTTTGCTTCTTCTTTCATGATCTGTCTAGCATGTCTAAAACTACCAAGGAAAAAAAACAAACTGGCATAGCTCTTGGGATCACTAGAACACGCAAGCCAACGCTCCACCCCCTCCGACAAGGTGCATGTATCATGTTTTCGATGCCTGTTTGCAATCACATCTAGCGGAAGAGCCGGGAACATCGTATACCATGAAGTACCATAGTATTAGTAAATTTGAAGTTTATATAATAAAATCATATCACTCAGCAGCTACCGCTGAACTATGAGAATAAACAATTAAATCTTTTAAATTGTGTTTTGGAGAGGGGGTGTCTTTTCGATGAGAATGGACCTACTGGTAAAATGTGTGAAGGACGCTTTTGAAAACAATCACTTGAATAGCAAGTGAGGACAGAAATCGTTCTATTCTAAAGATCATTGTGCTAAAAGAAGTGATCACATCAATTTTATCACAATTCGCAAGGAAGTCGGGGAGGGGGGGGGTTAACACTTTGTTAAGAATGAAAAATTCTATACTGCCAAATTGTTTGTGCATAAATGTGAGCATTCAAGACGTTATGCCGCACAAAGCTAAATGGCCTTACATTTGATGTTCCCTCAACGAAGTGAACAGTCCTAGGCGCTCCTGAATCTCTCTTTCCAATTTGGACCGTCTTCTTGTTTAGATCGAAAGGAACTTAATATAGAACCACTTTGCATCGGTGGGTTCTAGTTACCAATTATAATCTTATAACAGGATGAAAGGAGGCTCTAATTTAATTTCCTTTAAAGATTTACATTAACCTACTAACAATGGTGAAAAATATTTCCAATAGTGTTTTGTGGGATAAATAAACATTCATGGAAATTTTACTTTGGACTGTGAAGAGCAAATAGATGAAACTCCAAAGAGCATTTACTTTTGTATTATCTAAAAGACTTTTACAAACCACTGATGACTTTCGTGTCTTATCAGACACCAACTGTCGTTATCTTGCACAATCAAGAGTCAACTTCGTCTAACAGAAATCAAATCAAAGTTAATATTCACTATTTTAAGTACAGTAGTAGGATCAAGTGTACGAAACGTTTTTTCTTATTTTAGCATTGGTTTACAATATGACTTGTCGAAGATACTTCTCTCGTGTATATATTTTGATCTACTTTTACCTTGTGATTTTTGGATCTTTCTCCCTTTCAATGTTTGTTCAACAGAAGTGTAAATTACCCTAATTTATTCAAATTTATATGAGAAGAATACATAATTACTAACTGTTCTGTTATTTATTGTTTGTTGTGAGTAAGAATTGGGTTGATGGCGAAGAGTCGATTTATTTCTGTCAGGCCATTCTCAGTTGTTCAACCGCTTTCAGTAAACACAAATGGTTTGATTTGTTTGATTAAATTCTTGATAATATTAAAATATTTAATCTATTTCAAATAAGGATTATGTTTGTTTGCAAGCTGTTTTCAAGCCGTTGTGATTGCTGCGACAAACCTCTAAGTGTGTGTATTTGTGTGAAAATGTGTGAAAACAGATGGAGACTTTTTAATCTGAGATACCATTATGAAGCGTAGAATGTGCTCACATGTGCATGAATTCTTACCTTCTTTTTTCATTGTTTATATATATATATATATATATATATATAGTACCTATACACTCAGCAATACATCTGTTTAACAGATCGTCAACATTAATGAAGAACTATGCGATTCCTATAACCTGAGAGTGAAACAACAGTTCTTTTCGTTGCCATTCTTGTATTGGACTCCTAAAATGCATTATACGGCATCTAGAGCGCGTTTTATCGTTGCTTCTGTGCCCAGGTCTACAAAACCCCTAAGTCATTTAATTTCGATGATCTTTAAGAAGATATTCCATCAGGTAGAAAGTTTTCACAGAAAGAGCATTTTTCACCAGAATTATAGCAGATTCTGGGTTATCGAAAACTCTAAACCTGTACTGGAAAGACTGCACCAGCTGAACAAGAATAACAACGCTATGTCAATATCCACCTTTGACTTCTCTACGTTGTACAGAAAACTACCCCATTCAGATCTGATTGACGTTCTGAATTCATTGATAGATTTTGTATTCAATGGAGGCAAAAAAACAGCAGATGGTTCTAGAAAATTTTTGACTGTGAAGGGAAAATTTTGCTTTTTTACCAGGAAAAGACATGATAACATGAGCTGCACTAAACAACAAATAAATCTCATGGTAAAGCATTTGATAACCGAATCTTTCTCTAGTATTGGTAACCTTGTTTTTATACAGAAGATTGGCATTCCCATGGGAATAGATCCTGCCCCTTTCTGGGAAAACCTCTACCTCTATCACTACGAAGGTTCTTTCATCACTAAACTGTCACTCACCGAACGCTATCATGGATTCAAATTCATGCATACCTTTAGATTCATTGATGATGCTTGTTGTATAAATGACCACGATGAATTTAAAAATAGTTACCTCGAAATATACCCGTCCGAACTACACCTTAAATGTGAACACAAAGGTACACACGCAACATTCCTAGAACTGGATATTGCTATTAAAGATGGGATTTTCGTGCACAAACTATTTGATAAAAGAGACAACTTCCGAAATGATTGACATGGTAAAAGACTAATGATCCATGGTATCTACTTTATTCATAGTCATTATCATTATCTTAATCAATATTCTTAGCTATCTATCATTTTACATTTTTCATCACGCTTCACCATAGTTCTATCCTTCATACATCATTATTTTTCTTTCTCTTTGCGGATAGTTCATTCTTATGTTTTTTCGTTGTGTTGTCCTTTGTGTTGTGGTGTGGATTGTTCACGTATGGATTGTCCCATCATTGTCATTTTATCAGCCATTCCATCTTTGACTAAAGTTTTCTTAGTGTTTTACTCTAATACTATATATATAATAGATAGATGGATAGATAAATAATAGAGAGATAGATTGATAGATAGATAGATTTTTGCAACATTTCGCAATAATCTATTATTTTCTAGCAGAAATTCTGAAGGAATTTGATCACACATTTCTGTTTACCGAATTCGCTCGCTTCAGCCATGTGCAAAAACAGCTACAAGGGTTCAAAATGGAATTGCATATCCGGCGGAATTCGTCATCGGGTTATTGCTCCGCAACGTAAACGATGCAGTCTTCCACCATGCCATCCAACATGGATGTTTAGACAAGAGTAATTACTGCAGCAAGTGTTGTATTGGAGTTATGGAACTTGTCTAAGGACTTTTTGACCAGCCCCCGTATCATAACAAGTTTTCCATAGAGCACAAGAGGAAGTGAAAACCAGGGCTTCATATGATTTGGTTAAAAATACTTTCGTTGCACATTTTGTGATCAACCGACTGCTTTTTGACGATTTTTGGAATAGTGTGAACTCATTGTATAATGACAAATTTCTTTTTTTTGGTACATTTTCTTCCCCCAAAGTAAGCTCATCCACCCTTATTCTGGTCGAGAATGTGATAGCTGATTCTATGTTTGTTTCCTATGCAAAATCCAAACTTTATGCTCATTTTGTCCAACCAGGTCAAGTTTTTGAGATACCAGATTGTAAAAGAATTGTTATTAACACCCTTTAGTCCTATTTATTACCTTTAATTTTGGATTTAGTGCTTAACAAATAGCACACCTTTTATCTAACAAACTTCAGAAAATAAAGATTATACATTAAACAAATGCTAATCATGGATAAAGGGCCTTTTTACTCACTTTCTCCTTAGCTGAGTAGTCACCACGTCTCGTTTAAAACACCAAAGGTAGTCCGCAAGAAAGTGCACATCCCAACCGCCTTGGTAGGATTCTTCCATGACATGAATGTCCTGGTGGAAACGCTTTTCCTGTTCCTCACTTAAGTCTCCACAATTCTGATGGAAAAAGTCTAAGTAGGACCGTAGAAAGTGCATTTTGACTGACATGCGAGCCCCCAATATTTAAAAGCTCTTCAGGAGTTCGTCGACTTCCTTCTCATATTCTGCACTCCGCTTGTTTCGGAGAAAGGTTGCAATTTCTGACTGAAGCGACAGGCAAGCAGCCAGCTCAGCTGCACTCAGCGAATCATGGAACATTGGGTCCCTCATGAGTTCCCGTGTCTGAGGCCCATCAAAAATGCCAGCCTTAAGATTTTCAAAGCTTATCCGAGGAAACGTCTGCTGAAGGGAAGTAAACCCTCCGCCTTCCCTGTCCATTGCCTTTGCAAAGTTCTTCATAAGTCCCAGTTTGATATGTAAGGATGGAAGTAATATCTTGTTTGGTTTAACAAGGGTACAAGACAAAACATTTTCCGAACCAGGTTCCAACCCTTGTCTTGGCGGCCATTCTTGTCTGATACAATGATGATCTGCCCGACTGTCCCACAAACACAGGAAGCAAGGATACTTTGTGCACCTTCGCTGTAATCTTAACACCAATCCAACAACCTTAAGATCTCCACAGACCAACCAACCATGGTCATGGTAGTTCAGAGGAGACAGCAACTGATCCATGTTGTCATGGGTTTCTTTCATTTGCACAGAATGACCAATTGGAATCGAAGAGTATTTATTTCCATTACAAGGGAGACCTGCTTTGAGACGTCTGCTGGACACGTCGATGAAAAGTTTTCATTCCGTACCAGCACAGTGCATCCTCATTGATTTCATCAAGTCAGCAATTTTGTTGCAGTGAGCCAATGACGAGTCTCTATGGGTTGTGACGAATTGTCTAAATTCTCTTTCACGCCCTCGATACCAGTAAAATGTTGTTTCTGGTACCAGCAAATTGTTCTTCCGAAGACGAGAACCCACAAGTAGTGTCAATTCCTTTGAGAGGTTTAGGTCTTGTGTCAGGTCATTGAGGTCTCTTTGTGTAAGAGGTACTGGCCAGTCATTCTCTGCTGGCATTTATTCTTCACCTTCTGTTCTGTCATATGTGTTATCAGATTCCGATTTAGAGCCAGATTCCATTGGAACATCTGGCTCGGGAACAGGTAGGTCTAGGCTATCAGGATCTGGTCTTATGACAGACGGAACATCAGGATACTGAACACAATACTTGTTCGTGCGATTGATTTCTTGAAGATTAGTCATGCAAAAATAGTCTGTTACATGATATTTACCCTCTCTCCACACGATAGGAACAACAAATGGCGTACCTTTTCTTTAATTTTTCCAATTTCTCAAGTTCTCAACATGTATTTTGCAGCTACAATGGGGTGCAAATGCCTTGCCCTAGTTTCCAAACTAAGCCAAGGTAATGCCCTAGTCTTCAAGGTAAGCATGATATGCCTTCTTCATAAAATCAGCTATATTTGCAAGGCGACCAGGAAGAAGCACGTTACCACATATATAACAGAACCTGTCAGTATAATTTATACATTTGCGATCCATTCTCTCTTGATCTAATTTAGTCAATAGAAACACTAGATCTGTTCCTTGCAATTTCAAGTCACATCGACTGGAGTTCAGCTCTGGTGAGCAATGAATGACCATCCAGGTGTAAACAGAAAAAGTTTCAGTTTCAGTTTCTTCAATTTAAAGTCCGAACCAGTTTCGTTTTCAGATTGAGGCTGCTCCTTTTCGTTTTTCTGTGGAAAAACAAAGATTGGGCCAGGTACAGCCCTGTTTTTCTTGAATTGAGTATTATTCAAGGGTCAAAATGTGCACTAATCATATCCCAAAAACTTGACCTGACCAAAGAAAATGGATGGTATTTTTGGATTCAGGGCAAAAATACAAAAATCAGTTTAAAAACCTTCGGACTTCGAAAAAAAGTTTTAAACGCAAGCCAGTGTAATAAGGCAGTTCTGAATTATTTCAATTGCCATAGCAACGGATTTTTTAACTTCAATCATGTTTTCCCCTCATTCACAAATTTTTAGCCTTTTTTTCCCTTTATCCAAATATTGATGAATGTGTTTGAATGTATTGTTATTTTCTCAACAATCATGCATAATCGAGTTTGCACTGTAATTGTTTGTCACATTTCGGCTCTTTTTATCCTATTTTTATTTCTTTTACAATTTCTGGTCACTTTTCAAGCAGTAGTGGCCAAACACTTAAATCAACCATGCGAGAGATTCTAGCCTCAGCCATGTCCTTGGATGCACTGTACCCAACTATTTTCAGTTATAAGTGGTAACCTACTGAGTCTGTACATGTTTTTGCAGAAAAAATAGGGAAAAGGGCAAAACCAATACGAAAATAATTTAAAAGTACAAACAAATCAAGAAAGAAAACAAAACTCGTCACTAAAATGGTTTCAGCACTTGCTCATGGTAAAAGAAGTGAAAAAGACAAACAAACAAAAACGCCTTTCCATTCTTGATAAAGTTGAACTCGTTTACTACAAATGACACACATTTCACGAAAACACTCTACTTTAAGAAATACAAACTAACCAGATTTTTAAAAATTAGATGTTTATCTGCTATCTAAGAAACACTGGACGCAAAAAAATATTTTCTATTAATTCTCATTACCGAAATTTTCATTTTCACAGGTGGTCACTTTGTGATGAACAACATAATCATAACAACGTTTGGAAAACAATAAGTGTTTGTGGAGATGTGCTTATTAGATCGGTGACGTCAATTGTTTATCATCAGTATGTACAAATAAAAGAATAAACAGGTGGGATAATTGACATTGCAGGTATGGTCTTAAGCACGCACGATTTTTGTGAGAAAAATCCCACCAAATAAAAGGGAATAAAATTCAGGATTTTTTGTCTGTCATATCTATCTTATATTGTAATAGAAATAGATTACTGTAATCCTTCTTCATTATTAATGATGATATTTCTTTGTTGCACTGTAATATACACACACAAGAAAGATTTCTTCGTAAAGGACATCAAGTTATCCAAAGCTAAAAAAATGTGTATTGAAAATTACATATTTCTGCAGTTTTGAATATTTCATTGTACACGAACTATCACAACAGTGACCTGCTACACACGTTATAATTTCTTGCACTTAATTTAATACTAACTCGTTCCCAATTTTTTTATAATTTGTTCTCTGTCGCAGATAGGATAGAAAAAGGTACAGAGATAAAAAGTTGATGTATATATATTGTTTGTTTGTTTGTTTAGGTCGAGCTAGCTCGGCATTCGTTGACACGAGCTCTCCATTGTACCCTCTCGTCCATCGCATTATGTAGTTCGTCTAATGTGCAGCCTGTATCTTCCATCAGTTGGTCAATGTAGGTTTTCTTGGGTCTACCAACTGGTTTGTGTCCATGCATTGGATTCCAGAGCAGGACATCTGCTATAAGCTCTTCTTTCGATCGCCAGCAATGTCCAGCGAAGCGTAATCTCTGTTGTTTGATGGTTTTGCTTATTTTTGGTACGTTGCCATACAACTCATTATTTGTGATACGGTCTTTCCAGGAAACATTTAGGGCCGCTCGTAACATTCGTGTGTATGCTCCATCAATCTTTTTCTCGAGCTTTGAGGTTAGTGTCCATGAGACAGATCCGTAAACAAGTACAGACTCAACCGTTGCTCTGAAAAAGTGTCTTTTCAGGTTATCGGAGAGATTTGATTTCCAGATCTTTTCAAGTTGGTTTAGAGCACCCCAGGCTTTGCCTAATCGGATATCAATATCTCGCTCTGTAGAGGTAATATGGCTACCCAAGTATTTGAAGTCTTGGACTTGCTTGATGTTATTACCATTGGTGCTCTTCATGCCTACAGATGAGTCTTGATTCAAACAGATGTATTCTGTTTTATCTGCGTTGAGGTGGAGACCGATTTCTTTTGCTGCATTTTCGATACTGTGAAGTAGAGTGTTTGCATCTTTAAGTGAATCGGCGAGAACTGCTAAATCGTCTGCATAGTCCGCGTCTGTAATTTTAACTATATATAAATATATATAGATGGATAGATAGATTGATGGAGAGAGAGAGAGAGAGAGAGAGAGAAGACAGACAGACAGAGACAGAGACAGAGAGACAGAGAGAGACAGAGACAGAGAGAGCGATGGATGGATAGAAAAATGGATATTAACCACTTGTCTGTCTAGAAACCCATCATCTATTTATCTATTTATTTACCTGTCTAGTAACTATCTATCTTTCTTTACCTCTTGCTGTGAAATCAACTCTCTGGAACAGTGTTTTAAGGGTGAAACAAAGGAAGACCATCTTGGCGTGGAAACAGGACAGTACTGGGATAAAGACCCTGTTAATAGGTCATGATCTCCCTTTATGACAGACTTGACACATTACCAAAGCTGTCTATTTCAAGATCAGTACAAAAAAACCCAATAGATTAAGAAACTTAATGAATGTTCCCTTGTTATACCCAAGTTGAGCAACCTGCTTTAAATGAGACCCATGTGCTTTCCCCAGATATTTGCGTAATTATGATACTGCTATCTTAATCGTAAAAGGAGTCTATGCTCAAACATCCACGAGAAATAAATGATATCGAAATTGAAAAAGTTAAGCAGAGTAAACAAAGCTTAACCTGTTCGTAAACTTAAATGATAATGTAGCGCAGAAATGTTAATATCATAAACAATGACTCTAACACTGAATATAACATTTTTTCATTAGAATGTATCCATTTTTTTTTTTGGGGGGGGGGGGGTCTCTCAGTTTCAATAAAAAGATTAAATAAACTTCTTTACTTCAGAAATTTCCGTAGTTTTTACCTCATGAGTCAGGTAGACATTTATAAAAATATTAAGCATATATGACCTTAAAATGCTAAAAGTACCTCATTGAGTATCTGATGACCATTAAAACACCACTGCACAGTACTATTAAGACCCTAGAACCGTATCAGAATAAGCTTTCATTGTTCGGATATTTTTTTATGAGATGTACTTGAAGATATCAAGTTGAATTCTGACAAAAAAAGAAGTGAACAAGAAAAATATTCATTTAATTGTATCGCCAAAATAAAAAAAAATATTTTTACGTCAGTCAATGAACGAATTATTCAAAGGCATGGCTGCTGGCAAATTTCTTATCCCAAGAAACCCTTCTCCACATAACTGAGCGCTACATGTATTATTTTGTTATGTAACTATTTCCCCGCTGTGTGAAGCAAGACTGAATGACCTGCTTCCAACAATAAAACAGTTTGTTTCCCAGTGTTCACCAAAGGTCTAAACCAATTTGTGACAGAAGACCATAAAAAAGTACAGTTATATGTATTTTTGTGTTCTTTCTAAAATCCTACATCCAGAAAAAGAGAGAGAAAAAAATTTACTGCAAAAAATCCTTTTGAAGTTTCTATTTAGCTTGGAAACACAGTCGTCTGTGTAATAGTACTTGATACCATCCTTTCCTTTTTCTTTAACATTTTCTTTCTTTCTTACCTTTGATAGCGAGAACGGCATCACTCTTTGGAGTGCTTGGAACAAGACAGGCTGTATTGTTTGATTTGGTTGTACAATGTCAGGTTCCTCCTAGTAAAACCTTGCTTGGACATTTATTCCACACCAAGGAAGAACTCTTACCTAGCGATGGGCACTCAGGATTAGAGAACGTAGTATATATGTGAATAGTGGTGAATAGTAGACTGTAAAAGGCATTAATGACCTCACTGATAAATAGGTGTGCTATCAATAGAAGACTCAGTTTACATGTGTATCAACTTTTCGAGTTTTTTCTTTTAATTTTTTTTTCATTTAAACCTTTTAAAGATGGCAATTTTTGAAGCCTAAAATAGACATTAATTTGTTTCAAAGTATTTGTGCATCACTTTGAAGTATTAGTAAATCACTTTAAAGTATTAGTGCATCACTTTAAAGTATTAGTGCATCACTTTAAAGTATAAGTGCATCACTTTAAAGTATTAGTGCATCACTTTAAAGTATAAGTGCATCACTTTAAAGTATTAGTGGATCACTTTAAAGTATTAGTGCATCACTTTAAAGTAGTAGTGCATCACTTTAAAGTATTAGTGCATCACTTTTAAGTATAAGTGGATCACTTTAAAGTATTAGTGGATCACTTTAAAGTAGTAGTGTATCACTTTAAAGTATAAGTGCATCACTTTAAAGTATAAGTGCATCACTTTAAAATATTAGTGCATCACTTTAAAGTATTAGTGGATCACTTTAAAGT
>RDPX01000282.1:0-34332 GCA_003991215.1 Morbakka virulenta | reverse complement strand
ACGGTTATGGGACATTTCGTCCCCAACCAACTGGTCCCCATACCAACTCGTCCCCAAGAAAACTGGTCCCCATACCATTTCGTCCCCTATATTGTTCGTCTACAGATTTTTAAATACGGCTCTCAATGCACCGAGCAAAACTATTATCACACGGTTATTAAATGTACATGATTCTTAAATACGGCTATCCATGTAATAGGGGAAGCTATTATCGCATGGTTATTGAATGTACATAATATGTAAATACGGCTATAAATGTACTTAATGAAACTGTTATCACACGCTTATTGAACGTACATGTTTATTTAATGAATAGTAATGAATACGTTAATGCATTTGTCAACAGTATGTGGTACTGTGGTAAGCTCGTGGTTAGACCCAACAGGTTATGACGTCAATATGTACATGATAGATGTGATATTGACCAACGTTACAAGTTGAATTCATTTACTATTTGACTTTTGTTTAGAATAACTGCAAGGTACACCTTTGAATATGGGTACCAAAGTATGCCTGGGACGTGTTGGCATGGGGACGATTTAACTGGGGACAACCTGGCATGGGACCAGTTTGCCTTGTGGACGAATTGACTGTGGACGAATTGACGGGGACGAATTGGTATGGGGACCAGTTGGCTGGGGACCATTAACCACCGAACCGTAAATAGCACACAAATCAATCAAAAAATGTTGGAAAATTAATGAAAGAGCCGCAAGAAATCTTTTGATTTTCTTCAAAACCCGGAACTTTCCGTCGAAATCGGAGGAGTTGACAGCTCTGCAGTTGGATTAGCTCCCCCTCCTTCAGAAATTCCGCATGGTAAAACTCAATGAAGACTTTTTATTGGTCAGCGTCGAGGGACATGCGACAGAAAATAGGAACTGCTGCAAATCAAGTGACACTAGTGCTTGTCCCTTTAAGGCAAATTTTTAGTGGCGCGCTTTCTAAAAAGACCAAGGCTGAGGCAGAAATACAAAAATAACATCAGCACTTGTCATGTTGCCTAGAAATAGAGTCTTGTCGCTCATGTGTAGGGTGTGCGATGACCTTGTCACGTCATGAGCGACAACGAAAAAATATAATGGCCCTGACGATGTTCATCGTTAGAAAAAGAACAGCCCTTGGATTGGTCCAAAGCCAAGAAAAGGAAAGTAAGAACTATCCCTTATATATTTATAACAGAGACAGAAGGCTTTGTGTATTGCCTATTCGTATCACAACAACAACAATAGCATCACAAAGGCATTTCAGTTGAGCGCAAACAAAAAGAAAAGCAGTTGAGTACGTGTTCTTTATGTACTTCTTCCTATGCTAACTATAATACCTTTTATAATAAGGCTAAGACTCCTATGTAGTTAAGAACACCGTAGCAATCTTTCCTTTGTGTTGTTAAACATAAACACAGAGAGGACAAATAAATATAACTAATTTCCTTACGTGAACAAGGCTCTTTGAATAAATGGAAATTAATCAGTTAATTACAAAACAGACAGTCACGTAGGAGAAAGTCCTCCAAATGACTGTTCCTCGTTTTGTTCTTAAGCAAGTTGATACTAGCCAAGATAGAAATATCAGGTAGAAGAAGGAAGTATTCATTTCAGTACCCATTCAAGTTTAATTCATTAGGGAGTTGCTGTTGGATTTTAATATGTATAATTTCAGTGTACCATCGATAAATACATCGAGTAAGTGTGAAGTCAACTCTAAGGAAAATGTAAAATTATTTGAAAATATTCAGTGCTAAGATCAAGATCAGTGCAATTCAGTATATTCATTGCAAGATCAAGGAATGTCCGAAGCAAATCCAATTCTACTCTCTGAATAGTAACTTTGCTGGTACAGTAGGTGTTGACATCAACCAAAAAATCAGTGACAAATTTGATAACATGTCCTATTTTTTCATGAAGTTTCCCATCAAATTGAGTGTATTTTGGGTTCTCCTCTCAACTTTTAACTTTTTATATGTATGTATGTATTTATTCGCCACTAACAAAAAAATACAAATGTTCAAAGGTAAGTGTTAAAAACCTAATACATGACGTTATCCAAAATAGTTAAAAAATAAGAGTAAACAGAAACAAAAAAGAACGAAACAAAGAGGCGGGACGGTAATCTAGAGAAACGGTGGCAGGAGTAGCATAATACAGATCATGAAGACCTTATTTTCATTATGGCCCCTTGTAACGTAAATGGACATGTAACATATAACAGGTTACAACATAACCTTCACCTTTTAATGTTTATCTCACCTAAACTTCTTACAAATAAATTGACTATATATTTACAATAATATGTGATTTGTTACTTGACAAAATTTGTTCAAACATTGCTCACATGTTCATTGTGTGGGAGTACATCCGTTTCAGCGCTATCGATCACAAATTAAAGTCTTGAAGTACTGTTCATTGTTGAACATGATTGAGTGTGAATGAATAGATCACATTCGATTGGAGGAAGTGATATTCGTTTCAAATTCTGGACTTGATCAAATATGGGTTACCTTACAATAATAAAAATGAATTTATCAGTATACTGTCTGAACGTCATCTTTCCTCAATCAACACAAACAGAAAAATTTCAATACAAGTTTTTCAGGTCAGATACTGCAGATCAGGATATCAAAGCCCCAAATATAATGGTATGAACTGGGGGAGATACATTTCCTGACTTCAATTTTATGTGTCTTATCCCTGAGGGTCTTTGCCTCGGGAACAGGGCACAAATTGTGAGCTCTTTTATGATTTGAGACATGTTCTCAGCCATGCAGGTATGCAGCAAGTCATATGCGATAGATGGTTAAATGCCTGCCCCAAGCTATCGCAGTCCAAGTGAATATATGCACTCAGATAACTACTTCTGACTAGGAGTATATCCAAAATATGCCAAACTTTAGACAAAAGGTAAAACCTTAATGAACCTTCCACAACTATACCATAAATTCTACCAGAATCGTCAGCGGAGTTAAAATAAAAATTTGTTTTTGCATCCATTAAAAGCAAATATTTGTGACAGTTATTTTGGGGGTTTGTCTTTCCTGTAGTCAGCTACAGACAGGTGTAGCTGACTATAGGATGACCTATATATTGAAGACTCTTCTTCAACAGAGGTTTTGGACACGTGTAGTCTAGGTTACCAAGATGCTAGTCTGACTGACAGAAACCAGACAGCATTCGATTGAAATTACATGTATAAACTTGTTGAAAATTCTGAAATTTAATGGACTCAGAGGAAGCCATAGATGCAAGAGCCTTATCATGTCATGAGCTTACCACTCATGACATGATAAAGGGATCTACAAACATGTTTGTTTGTCTAGGAGCAAAACCAAGGATAACAAAGAAATGAGAAAATACAAGATAATCTATTTTCTACATAAAGGTGTCTGTTCGCGTGGTTTTGTTTTCAGTTCTGGGTAAAAGGCAGCGGCTGTGTTTTCATCATATTGTTACCCCGATTATTTTAAAACTTGTAGAATAGATTCCTTATATTTCTAGTGTTTGAAACTTTATTGTTCTATATATGGAAATAAAGACCTTTTCTAGTCCCACAAACATAATCCAAGGTGTTATTATTGTACCATTCTTCCACAACACCAATAAAAGGAATATGAGTTTGTTGAAATAATTACCTTCTGACAAAAATACGTGAATTGACATTATAAAAACAGCGTTACTAAGTTCTGAGTATAATTGAATAATCTCTCCTTTGGACTTCTATTATGTAATGAATATCACAAAAATGCTGACGATTTTGGAATTTCCTTTCAGATTGCCAACCCACTTGACATTGTTTCCATTAATTGAAGTGACAGGAAGAGGTACCCACAAAGAGGGGTGCGCTTGTTCCTTTTATGGTCTCCAGGACTAATCTTTCTAATACGTATAAATTGGAGCGAAAAAAACATTAGAAAGTGCGGTAAGTCAAGACTCTAGAATAGATAAAGAGCAGAAGAACATCTTGGGAAAAATATTACTCTCGGTTTGAAACTGTGTGCCAAAGTACAGCATGAAATTAAGATAGGCTAGGCAAATTTCAGATGTCTCACACGTTTACACATGTTGATCTAGTAAACTAAACTACATAGTTAATAAAAATTTGAAATAAAAATTGAGAAAAAAAGACAAAGTTTAAAAGAAAATATGAAGAAAAACATTATTTTTTGTGCTGTTATTAACTAACATAAAAAAAAATAATTGACAATCACCACCTCAGATTTGATAATTTTTCAGCCCGTCCACACGAGTGAGTTTTAAGCAATAAGAATTTTCTAGTTGTTTTCTTGTGGTTTTCGTTCAACTATCAACTTCCAGTTCGTTTTTTATTGGTAAGTATCTTATTTGATAAACGTAAATTGATTTTCAGCCCCCGTTTCATTTTATCAGCAGTTGTAATGGTTACAGAACTTTAGACAGACAGATCTAATAAACAAATCATGGGTATAACTGGAATGAAAGTTACATTTCCTCGACACAACTTTTTCTAAGGACGTTGTTGCAAATTCATTGAGACTTTCATGTTGACTTGAAGTCTTTTGTCCAAAGCCTGTGATACAAATTTTATTAAACTGTGATGCTCAAAAAAGGCATTTTTTAAAGAGCTGTATCGCAGATTTATGGACATTTTTTTTTTAGCTTATATCTCCAGCAACAATAAGTGATCGCACACCATGATACCCTGCTTTAAGAAAATAATACAAAAATATATATCAAGACCAAGAACCCATTGGATTTTTCAGTAAACATCTTACCTGTATTTCTCCACACAGGGAAATAATCTACACACATTTCCATTATTTAGAGAGTAGTCATGGAAAATTCTTCCGAATCACCACCTCAGAAACCTTATGACTTGAGAATCAGTAAGATATTTTTCTGGAACCCTCCTCTGCCTAATGAAATCCACTGGAGCTTCAGCCTATATCATGACAACAGTCCTGTTGAAGTAAAAATGTAATTTGTGCATGCTTGAAAATCCAACCGCTCTCCTTTGCAAAATTTCCACAGCTTTATAACTTAACATTTGGTTAACATAGAGCTAGATGAAACAACTAAGTGAGTTTTGGTATTAATGATTGATTGGGTAAGGATGGGGGATTTTATTGTCGTTGTTTCAGCCCAAGTTAGGCTGGAAGCCACTTCAGTACAAAGGGTTGTTTTCCATTTAACTTTTTTCTTTGTATGTTTTAATCTTTTTATTTACTCACACACACACCTACATAAACACACACAGACACAGACACACACACACACAAATATATATATATATATACTCTATATATATATATATATATATATCTATATATCTATATATATCTATCTATATAGATATAGATATATATCTATATATATATATATATATATACACCAAAACAAGTATACACGCTCAGTAGCCTGTTACTTATAACGGAGAAAGAAATCTTTAACCGACTGAGGGGAAAAAATAATTAAGATCATTTAAACAAAATTTACAGTTGATGACATTCAGTTAATGAATCTGGGGGTGGCATTATTGTTGCTTAAAAATAAAAGAAAGGAAAGATTGGACTATGGGTCTTCTGTGATGTAGAGTGAGTGTGATGTATGGGTAGAAATGGGTGATGACGTTTGAGACAACAGAAATGTGACAAACCCGGATAAGACCGGTTGGAAATGTTGAAAAGAAAATAACGTCAAAGGTAGTTGAATACATGTATGTTAAAAGGAAAACAAAATTTCATTAAAAATGGCCCTAATCAAGAAATTTCATTCATTGATAAATATATATAAATATATACATAAATATAACCCTCTATTGATCAAATCAAAGCATATAAAAATAGTTACCTTTTCGCTTTCGTCAATCTACCCTCTGCTAAATAAATTTTCACGCTTTTCTTTTTCACATATATGACCAAAAAAAGACATTTACAACTTTGTAATCACGTTGATCTGACTTCTGTGTGCTCCAGCCCTGTCTAAAACAGTTTCATTGCTTTGCCTATCTGACCATGATACTCTTAGCATACACCTGAAAAACCATAATTCTAAAGATTCTAATTTTTCCTCCATATTCCTGCTTACTGTCAATGTTTCACAATCGTATAAAAGAACTCATCATACATAAGATTTAAATATTTTTTTTCTATCTTTATCTTTG
Organism: Morbakka virulenta; assembly: GCA_003991215.1. Classification (NCBI taxonomy): domain Eukaryota; kingdom Metazoa; phylum Cnidaria; class Cubozoa; order Carybdeida; family Carukiidae; genus Morbakka; species Morbakka virulenta. The sequence goes on along the minus strand of RDPX01000282.1, from coordinate 28,197 downwards.
TATAGTTCTCTAATATACTCTTCCCATCTAGTAAGTATTTTCTCTCTATCAATAATCGTACCACCATTCTTTCCTTTGATACATCGATCATACATACATTTTTGTACTTGTACCCCTCTATCTTTATCATTGTATAGTTCTCTAATATACTCCTCCCATCTAGTAAGTATTTCCTCTCTATCAATAATCGTACCACCATTCTTTCCTTTGATACATCGATCATACATACATTTTTGTACTTGTACCCCTCTATCTTTATCATGGTATAGTTCTCTAATATACGCCTCCCATCTAGTAAGTATTTCCTCTCTATCAATAATCGTACCACCATTCTTTCCTTTGATACATCGATCATACATACATTTTTGTACTTGTACCCCTCTATCTTTATCATGGTATAGTTCTCTAATATACTCCTCCCATCTAGTAAGTATTTCCTCTCTATCAATAATCGTACCACCATTCTTTCCTTTGATACATCGATCATACATACATTTTTGTACTTGTACCCCTCTATCTTTATCATGGTATAGTTCTCTAATATACTCCTCCCATCTAGTAAGTATTTCCTCTCTATCAATAATCGTACCACCATTCTTTCCTTTGATACATCGATCATACATACATTTTTGTACTTGTACCCCTCTATCTTTATCATGGTATAGTTCTCTAATATACTCCTCCCATCTAGTAAGTATTTCCTCTCTATCAATAATCGTACCACCATTCTTTCCTTTGATACATCGATCATACATACATTTTTGTACTTGTACCCCTCTATCTTTATCATGGTATAGTTCTCTAATATACTCCTCCCATCTAGTAAGTATTTCCTCTCTATCAATAATCGTACCACCATTCTTTCCTTTGATACATCGATCATACATACATTTTTGTACTTGTACCCCTCTATCTTTATCATGGTATAGTTCTCTAATATACTCCTCCCATCTAGTAAGTATTTCCTCTCTATCAATAATCGTACCACCATTCTTTCCTTTGATACATCGATCATACATACATTTTTGTACTTGTACCCCTCTATCTTTATCATGGTATAGTTCTCTAATATACTCCTCCCATCTAGTAAGTATTTCCTCTCTATCAATAATCGTACCACCATTCTTTCCTTTGATACATCGATCATACATACATTTTTGTACTTGTACCCCTCTATCTTTATCATGGTATAGTTCTCTAATATACTCCTCCCATCTAGTAAGTATTTCCTCTCTATCAATAATCGTACCACCATTCTTTCCTTTGATACATCGATCATACATACATTTTTGTACTTGTACCCCTCTATCTTTATCATGGTATAGTTCTCTAATATACTCCTCCCATCTAGTAAGTATTTCCTCTCTATCAATAATCGTACCACCATTCTTTCCTTTGATACATCGATCATACATACATTTTTGTACTTGTACCCCTCTATCTTTATCATGGTATAGTTCTCTAATATACTCCTCCCATCTAGTAAGTATTTCCTCTCTATCAATAATCGTACCACCATTCTTTCCTTTGATACATCGATCATACATACATTTTTGTACTTGTACCCCTCTATCTTTATCATGGTATAGTTCTCTAATATACTCCTCCCATCTAGTAAGTATTTCCTCTCTATCAATAATCGTACCACCATTCTTTCCTTTGATACATCGATCATACATACATTTTTGTACTTGTACCCCTCTATCTTTATCATGGTATAGTTCTCTAATATACTCCTCCCATCTAGTAAGTATTTCCTCTCTATCAATAATCGTACCACCATTCTTTCCTTTGATACATCGATCATACATACATTTTTGTACTTGTACCCCTCTATCTTTATCATGGTATAGTTCTCTAATATACTCCTCCCATCTAGTAAGTATTTCCTCTCTATCAATAATCGTACCACCATTCTTTCCTTTGATACATCGATCATACATACATTTTTGTACTTGTACCCCTCTATCTTTATCATGGTATAGTTCTCTAATATACTCCTCCCATCTAGTAAGTATTTCCTCTCTATCAATAATCGTACCACCATTCTTTCCTTTGATACATCGATCATACATACATTTTTGTACTTGTACCCCTCTATCTTTATCATGGTATAGTTCTCTAATATACTCCTCCCATCTAGTAAGTATTTCCTCTCTATCAATAATCGTACCACCATTCTTTCCTTTGATACATCGATCATACATACATTTTTGTACTTGTACCCCTCTATCTTTATCATGGTATAGTTCTCTAATATACTCCTCCCATCTAGTAAGTATTTCCTCTCTATCAATAATCGTACCACCATTCTTTCCTTTGATACATCGATCATACATACATTTTTGTACTTGTACCCCTCTATCTTTATCATGGTATAGTTCTCTAATATACTCCTCCCATCTAGTAAGTATTTCCTCTCTATCAATAATCGTACCACCATTCTTTCCTTTGATACATCGATCATACATACATTTTTGTACTTGTACCCCTCTATCTTTATCATGGTATAGTTCTCTAATATACTCCTCCCATCTAGTAAGTATTTCCTCTCTATCAATAATCGTACCACCATTCTTTCCTTTGATACATCGATCATACATACATTTTTGTACTTGTACCCCTCTATCTTTATCATGGTATAGTTCTCTAATATACTCCTCCCATCTAGTAAGTATTTCCTCTCTATCAATAATCGTACCACCATTCTTTCCTTTGATACATCGATCATACATACATTTTTGTACTTGTACCCCTCTATCTTTATCATGGTATAGTTCTCTAATATACTCCTCCCATCTAGTAAGTATTTCCTCTCTATCAATAATCGTACCACCATTCTTTCCTTTGATACATCGATCATACATACATTTTTGTACTTGTACCCCTCTATCTTTATCATGGTATAGTTCTCTAATATACTCCTCCCATCTAGTAAGTATTTCCTCTCTATCAATAATCGTACCACCATTCTTTCCTTTGATACATCGATCATACATACATTTTTGTACTTGTACCCCTCTATCTTTATCATGGTATAGTTCTCTAATATACTCCTCCCATCTAGTAAGTATTTCCTCTCTATCAATAATCGTATCACCATTCTTTCCTTTGATACATCGGCTTGAACTACATTTCTTAAGCTTTGACAACCTTTTAACTTTTTCATGCATGAACTGTGGATTCTTTCTTGATAGCACCTCCATCTCTTCACATCTTTCATTAAACCATTCCTCTTTTGCTTGAATGCACTTTTTCTGTATCAATTTATCTTTTTCTTTATATTTTGCTGCATCTTGACATTGTTTGGCAATTCTTCTGTCATTCATCAGATTCAAAATGTCCGCTGTCTTCCATTGCTGTTTTGATTTCTGTTTTTGTATAGGAATTATTTATGTTGCTGGTTCTGTTACCATCTCTCTAAGTTGTTGCCAATAGACATTTTTGCCATCTACTTCTTGCAAGAGCTCAAACCTATTTCTTACTGCTACATTATAGCCCTCATGAAGCTGTTTTTTGCTAAATAGTAAGTTAAAATCATATTTTCATGTTTCCTTATGCTTTTTCAACTTTTTCAATTTCATTTTTATTAAGAAAGCCAAAAGAGAATGGTCTCTGCCACAGTCTGCTCCGGGATAATATTTTGCTTCTTTGACAGCATTCCTGTGTCTCTTACTGATTGTAACGTAATCAATTTGATCCTTTGCACTATCTCCTGAGCTTTCGTAAGTCCACAATCTCCTTGGATATTGTTGAAACCAAGTATTCAATATTATTTGATTATTTTTTGTACACCACCCGATCAGCTTGTCGGCTCTTTCATTTCTTTCACCTAATCCATATGATGCTACAATATCTTCAAAACTCCCCTTGCCTACTTTAGCATTGAAATTGCCCATAATTACTAAGATATCTTGTGATTTGCATTGTGTCTAGGCTCGATTTAATTGGTCATAGAAATATTCAATATCTTCCTCTGAACTGGCTGCTGTTGGTGCATAAACCTGAATAATGCAAATGTTAAATGGCCGTCCTCTTATCTTTACTACCAAAACTCTGTCAGATATTGCCCAATACCCTATCAATGCTGCATCTACCACTTTATTTGAAATAACATCGACACCTTTTGAATAACTATCTCCTCCAGAGTAAATTATAGCTGTGTTTTCACTGTTGATCCTATCCCCACCTTTCCACCTGACTTTACTTAGCCCTAAAATATAAATTCTTAAACGATTCATCTGTAGCTATACATTAGCTAATTTTCCTTTCTGCAAAGAGTTCTAACATTCCATGATGCTATTTGTATCATATCTATATTGCTAACGGTCGTTGACTGATGATCTAGGTCTACCTGTTGCGCATGGAACACCCTACCGGGCGAGGAACACCCTCTATTGGAAAGTGTTTCCTTAACGCCGTTATCTTGATTCATTATTTGGTTGAATAATATCTTGACCATGGTTATTCTTGGGCAAATTAGTGGTGAGTTCCCCAATTCTCTTCCACGGCAGTACCTAGCTTGCTAAGGTTTTTGATCCTTCCCCGTTGTCAAAACAGAGTTGATCATCTGCCAAACATCTCACAAGTGTTGCACTTAACACTTATATCCATTGCCCTGCTCCCTACAACTTCCTCGTGACTCTCATATGGGGAGCTGAGGAGTAACTCACACTTGCTCAAGGTGCTACTCCAGCTTCGTGGAGGTGGAAGCGCCTTATGATCTCCTTGACAGTGACTGTCACTACCCCACTACCTTAACCATTTTTTTACCCTGTGAAAAAACAAACTCACACTAATCAGTATCCTAATAACCAATCACACAATCCAGTCGCAGCTCATAATAGAGTAATCACAGCAAAAAGTAATATTTCAAATCCAGACGACCTTAAAAAGGTGGAAAGGCACTTTTTGAAAGTTTCTCTTATCCACTGGATATAGCACTGAGGATGTCCAGAGGGCCCTGCACAAAAGCACTGGACCCAATTATGAAGAAAAAAGGAAAACTCTAAAACAAAGGCCTATCTTATATCAAGAACATTATAAAAAACACTTCAAATAACTCTCAGACAACACAATGTCCAGTGTTGCTTCTTTACATAAATCAACTTTAGGGAAGATACTGTTACAACCAAAGGTCCAAATCCCACAAACAAGAAGAAGTGCAGCTTGCAAACTACGCCTAAAGCTTGTTCTTATCAGATTGGTAAATCAAAGTGTCCTTCATTGAAAGGAAAAAGAATCGTAAGAGATCTGTTCAAGATGACACAAAAAATCATAAAATAGTCAAACACTGGCGGACAAAGAATCACACCTTTACTTAAGAAGATAAAAAAATAATAAAAAGAAAACCAAAACAAGAACAAGAAAATTAAAAAAAACAAAACAATTTCCTACAACTCAGCAATCACATCAACATTATATCTTACACTCTTTCGAAACTTTGCTGAGAAAAAGCTTACTGGTCTTTGATTGATGGTGCCCCTGGTAAACAGTGGACCAACTTTTGTCTTTCACAGATTCCACCTATGAAAGACCCGAAAGGAAACAACAGCTAAAAAAGGGGGACAGAAAGCAAGCAGGACGCAATAAAATGCAAGACATAGGAATTGCTCTCCCGGACCCTCCGTAGGAAGGTCCTTCCTCTCTTCGGTCGACCTAGAGACAGTGCTCAAGGATCTCAAGACAACCTGTCCTGCATAGTTGAGCCCTTTAAGAAGACCCAACCAAGAAGAGACCAGAGCTCTACTCTTGATCTTAGCCAAAAGGCCGAGAAGCCGGGAAAAAGCTTACGACCAATGGCATGATAAAGCTCATACATCTACTACTATTTTCTTGTTTTAAATCTCAGTTTACATCATTGTCCTTTAGCCAATTGTTGTGAATTCTGTAAACTGCCATAAAACTTCTTTATTTTTTAAGTTGACTTCCAACAAAAACGTGGAAGAATAACTACTTGGTCCCACAGATTTGAGGAAAGACTTAATCAACCGGATTGTTTATTACATACACAACAAAAAACACTTTTTTCGAGAGTGTCAGTTATTTCAAAGCAAACTCTTAAGTAGTATTCAAAAACCATAAAATTCTTCCAAGAATTGCGATTTTTGAGCCTGACGTGCATGTTCACTTTCATATTTAGTTCAAGACTTATAGTTAATAGTTGATCATTATTAAGCTAATAAATAAATATGCAAAAATTATATATATATATATATATATATATATATATATATATATATATGTATGTATCTATCTATCTATCTATTGTCTATCAGTCAAAAGAGACAGTTGACATTCCTGGACCACCTAATGAGAAAAGAGGTACTGAAAGAGTTGACACGGAAAGGAAAGATTGATGGAAAACGAAAAAGAGGAGGCCCAAGAATCAAATAAGTGGGAAGCATAGCAACATGGTCAAAGAGCAAGCTTTAGCTACTGAGGAGAGTGAAGGACAGGAGTCTGTTGAGAGTCATGACCGCCGTGCTTCTGGGAGGACATGGCTTTTAAGCAGGAACGAAATATACAGAACTTAAGTATTTTGTTGTCTTAACTGTGGTATACACAATTTAAAGCATACCGATAAGTATAGCGGCGCTTGGTAAATTATTGTAGACGAAACCGATGCCTTTATCCTAGTCCAGGTGCTTAAGCGATCATTTACAGTAAATAGGACTGGATCGGTTCGATATTTCGCAATATCAGCGCCCCTATCACTCAGTTGGAGGTTCTCTTGAAACGTAGCATTAGTATTACCAATCTTACTATACGGATTGTCTCGTTTTGTTCAAAGACCTTTTTTCTCCATTTGCCGAAGTAAAATGTTGCAGTTTGCAAAGTTTGTACAACGTTAGTTTGATAGAGAAAAAAAATCACTGACGTCAGTTTGCTTGCTATTTACCATGATGATTTCATCAGTCCCATCAGTAAATACTTTAAGTAGTCATCGTTGCTACTCGGAAGATGCTAAGGTGGGTATTTTTAGAATCCTAACATCAACAGTTTAACTACGTCGATAGTCTCTTTTCCCCGAAGTATCAAAGTGGGTGCCAAATGTGACATCTTACAGACTCACTGTCACAGATAACCTTTTCAGAAACATAAGTATTCACACATTCCCGTTTCCTCCCACTATAATGGTAAACTTTTCTTTGCGTTGCATGCCTCTCCAGTTCTATGCTTCTTTCAAGCCTAGCTATATTGTATGGTAGAATACTCCGTTAAATGGTTTCGCATGAGAGTACGTACCACTCAAAATCGAACAATTACAGCATATTAACACATGGGAAAAAAAGAGCATGTCGCAGAACCACATGTGGAAAATTACCCAAAAATCCACTCACCACTTCGCAGAAAGGGTGTCCTTTTAAGAAGAATTTTTTCAGCGCAGTGGCTACCATACTTGACCCCCAAGCAATGAGCTTTTAAGGAGTCCAAAATTTTGTTCATTGGGTGAAAATCTTTGTTGTTGTTGTTGTTGTTATTATTGTTGTTGTTGTTGTTGTTGCAATGCGACTTCAGTAGCCATTTTGCTATGGCTTGTTACAATGAAAGACATTGCTCCTTGGTAAACAAATATATTCTCTAGTGTTTGATAGAATTAACCAAGTAAAGCACGTTAACATTTGTGGTTGACCATGTAAACCATAGTATAATTTGTGGTCGACTAAACATAGCATTTTATCAACTGCGGTTAACCATTTAAGGCATGGCATCACTTTTATTTAACCATATCTGACACATCAACAATTTTTTTCTTCAAATTTTTCATTTTACAAAATAACAGTCGCTTCTTGAGGACTTGTATTTTTGTAAAGAATGCTCAGGTAATCATGCCTTGAATCAATACATTTTGGGATACCTTTTTAAAAAATGGTTCTTCCGTCATTAGGCAAGGTGTAAATTATGTGTTTAGTAGTTTTGTGAAAGTGAAAGACCAAAATACTCTTGTTTTCCTTGTTTGATGATGGACAAAGTTTCCCTCGAAATGTTGCCCGAAACGTTGTTGTTCAAGACATGATGAACTGAGTATTCAATATGAATTTAATTCAATGGACAAAATATAATACAGAAGTCTATTCAACGTTTTTTTTTTTGCCTTATTTTTAATGCCCATAAACCACTGAGATTTAGCACTCATTTGCAATGTATAGCCAACGAATAAACTCAACAGGACAGATGGAATAACACTAGCATTAATAAGACAGAAAAAGCATTTCAAATTTAGCGAATAAGAGTCGAAGTCTTATAGCCACAAGCCGAATTACAAGCTGAGAAAGCACAAGCTGGGTGAAAATATGACCTAAGATTTCAGAACAAAGTTCAAACAAAAGAATTAGGAAATAGAGGGAGCAAATGACTAGTCAATTCAATTAGTTATCCTGGACTTGAAGAAAAAATCCGCATTTATCAGGAAGAAAAAATTGGGTAATGGGCATTGGACGCAAATTAAAGTGATACAACCTGAGGGAGCAAAGCATTGATTATTTTTATTTTTTATTATCATTATTATTAATATTATTATTATTGTTATTATTATTATTTTCCTGTAAAACGCACTCGGTTAGATGGATATACCAGGTATTATTCATTTATCTACGCTCAGCCCCTGCCTAGGGTTTAGAGGTGTAGCACTTTCCTCAAAATATGCATACTCTCTAGAAGTGCTGCTGTCTGCACGCTTCCAATGATGTTAGGAATTTCCAGCGACTTGTGGAAACGGTCGAAGTGTTTGGATATGGTGCCAAAACAACCGACCACAATAGGTACTATTTTAACAGAAACCCTATGAATCCTTTCTATTTCAAAGGCCAAATCTTGATATTTTTTAATCTTCCAAATTTATTATTATTATTATTATTATTATTATTATTATTATTATTGAGTGGTGAAGCAATACGAGCCCATGGGGGACTCAGGGGTAGAAACCCCAGCAAACCCATCCGACTACCAGCCCGATAAGGGTAAACTGGGTGTATGCATCACACCCAAGTGTGTTCGATATTGATGTACATAAAAAAACAGCACATAACCTTGCAGTTGGGGCCTGTTTAGGTTTATTATTATTATTATCATTATTATTATTATTACTATTATTATTATTATTATTATTATTATTATTATTATTTTCATTATTATTATTATTATTATATTTTCCTTTATCTAAACACAGCTTCTAGCTAGATATTGATACCAAAGTCTAGACATCAAGTAACTCCCAGTCACTTCAGGTGTCCAGTACTTTCCTAAGAATTCTTCCTGTACCGAGTAGACTTGCTTGTTGTAATTGTCCAATACTACAGTTGATATCGATAGTCTTTAACCATTCTCCAAGCTTTGCATTAACAGTGCCTAACGCTCCAATAATAATTGGTATTATCTTTACGCTTTTACAATTCCAAATCTTCTTCAGTTCCCATTTCAAAGCTTGGTATCTCTCTAATTTGACTTGTTCAACTTTATTGATGTTCTTATCGAATGGGCAAGACACTTCTATTAGAAGACACTCGTTGTTTGGTAATATGTACGGTAATATCTGGCTTATTGTGTTCCAGTTTTTTATCCGTTTGTATATTGAAGTCCCACAATATTTTCACAAGATCATTTTCTGATACCTTCTCTGGGACATGGTCATAAAATTTTGTGGCTGCTTGTATATCATATTTCTTACATAAATTCCAGTGAAAGATTTGCGCGACTTTACCATGTCTCCACTGCTTGTAATACTTCTGCGTAAGCTTCTCGCAACTTGATATTATATGAGCAACTGTTTCGTTATCTTTTCCACACATCCTGCATAGTGGACTGATGTTTTTACTTTGTATATTAGCTTTCATGGCATTGGTTGGAAGCGCTTATTATTATTATTATTATTATTATTATTATTATTATTATTATTATTATTATTGTTATTATTATTACCATTATTATTCATCTTTAATCAATTTGACTTTTTCAGAAAAATACAATATTCCGTATCAAAAGATTCGGACCTGAGCACAGTAAAAAGCCATATCAACAGTTTATATCATTAACAGCATTAAAAACTGTGCTACTGCAAAGTTTTTAATACATTTTAATAAGAGAAGAGGAGTCAAAATTATAAACTAGAATGAGATCGAACATTAGGAATTAAAAATTTAAAAACATAATCGAAAATCAAATTTAAGCTTCAGAAATACGCCAGGAAAATCTTAGTGCATTGTACATATATCAGGTGTGAAATCGTGTTTCCAAATAAATTTCGTTTCTCGCTTTTGTTGGTGAAGTGTTTATAGTAGTATCACTTAGATAAAAAGGAGGATCTTTTCACAGCTTCAGTTCTTATCTTTGGAAGATAAGGACTGAAGCTAACTTGATAGACTTGATTTTACTATCGAATAAGTTATCTGTTTATACTTTGGTGCATGCACCTTTTTCAATAAGCAACGGCCAATAAGGAGCCGAAGGAACTGTAAGTAACTACACAAAAATACAATACACAGGAAATTTAACATTTGTTTTGGTTCAAATCACTGACTTCGTTGCCTAATATGTATGAAAATATTATTTAAAAATTGATTTTAGAAGAAACCAGTTCTGGTCCAAGGTTACTTATCAACCAATTGGCTTTGTTAAAATTTTTCACTACGGAGTACCTGTCTTCCGACTTGCTAAATTGAGCAACTCATGCTCTAATTCAAAGGCTAACAACTCAGATACTTCTGACAACTTTGAATCCTGGTTCTTGAGTCCAATTATTCATTAAAAACGGTGTATAGTGAATGAAAGATTAATCCTGACCCAGATAAGCTCATCTCTCCCCACTTCAGATAACATTATTTATTTATTGGGTATTTGTTTATTGATTTTAACAATAGTTACAAAGTATTACAACCCAGTTAAAAATAAACAGCAATCTTGTTGGTTGCGATTGGGCTATTTACGTATTCTGTCATTTCTACTCCTTACCACCACCATCCACTTTCAATAATCCACATTTCTCATCTCTTTTATAGATGAAACTATAAACAATACAGCACTGACTTACAAGAATCTGTAAAACAAACTGGAATCAAAATAAGGAGAAGAATTTCACCAGCTACTTTGTACAAGTGTATGTGATTACATGTTATTGCATGTACAATATCACCATATTTTTATTTGATACCGACTATAAATGCCATACCATTAATTCATTATTGACTTCTTTACAGTACCCACTCAATAATTTATCTCCAGTTTCACTAAATAGTTTTTTTCCTCTTCCAATATCAATTCCTATTTTTTTGTTCCCACCTTTTCCTTTGCTCTCTGAAGATCATTTTTGACTTCCTCCATTTTTAGATTTGTTTTACAGCAACTTCAAAATTGCTTGCAGGATTATAGTTTTCATTAACTTTTTCATAATTTATTGCATCCTGCTTGAGTTGAGTGGTCTAACTTTTCATTTTAGACTCTTCATGCGCTCGGCATTTGTTGTATCTAAAGATATGATATGATATTTTCATATATTCTATTGGTCGTTGTATTTGTATCCACAGTGAATGATAATAGAAAAACTCTTAGTGTCATTTATACCCTTGCACACATTAAAATATCGTACAGACTTAAAAAACATAAAGTGGTCATCTTTTTTCATGTTTAAGAACCCAACAAGGCATAAAGGCACAAAGGGTATGAAATTCCGAAGGAAACAGAAAAAAACAGAAAAAATATATACATAGCATACGAGTATTCGTATCAGTGACAGCTCGTGTCATTTGACATTTTATTCATTCCCCCCTAAAAACTTCAATGTTTTCCATAAAAAGTATTTTTCATACTGGATCTTTCATTAATGGAACCCCTGGTAAACAGTGGACTCGTTTATGTCTTATATCCATCTATAAAAGACCCGAAGGGAAGGAACAAATAAAGAAAAAGAGGGACAGAAAGCATGCAAGACACCACAAAATACAAAACATACGGATCGCCCCTCCAGGACCTTCCGTGGGAAGACCTTTCCTCTTGGGCTGGTCTTCAGCCAAGGCTCAAGTATCTCGAGACCTCTGTCCTCCGTGGTTGGGCCCTATAGCCAAAGACCCGTGCAAGGGGAGACCAGAGCTCTACTCTTGATCTTAGCCAAACGGCCGAGAAGCGATTTTTCATACAACTTATTTAGTGTTAATTAGAAGTTTAAATGTTATAAAGTATAATATCATAGCACAATTTACTCTTGAAGTTACGGAAAGCCCAATTGAAACAATTTTCATAGCATGTTTATTCATACGTACAAAGAATGAAATTCATTAGATTTTTCAGTCCTTTCAACCATAGAAATGTCCCAGTCTGAGCCATTCGATCCCAATCTGCGCAGTTAGAGCAATATCAATTCTTCCCCTTTTACGCTTTCTAGAGCACGTGTATTTGACTGATTCTTTCCAAAATTGGGCAAGAATACTTCCTGCCCCTCTGTTACCAGCAACAACCATATCATAAGACACACAGAAATTGAAGCTTGATTTTTTTGAATTCTCAAAATCAAAGTTACAAGTTTCAGTTTCTGCCGCTATATTGATGACAACTGTTAGAACGAAAATTTCCGCATTTCATTCAAGATTTTTATTTGTAAAGAAGAGGTATCCAACGATAAACATGGGTAAAAATCCATATTTTCTAAAACTAAGTATCTTGTTTCAAATGCTTAACTAACTAAATAAATAATACTGTATATAATGCTCAAGGAAGTTAATAAAAATAATTTAGTACATCTGAAGATGTCACTAACTAAACACTGCTCGTATCAACTAGGACATCATTCTGAGAAACCCCAGAAGCAAAAGTTATCACGCGCGACAACTGATATATATATATATATATATATATATATGCGCTTAATCTTAGATGTTTGTACTATCTTAGACTGTTTAAAAAAGTACAAAAATATACACAAATCTTTATATAAAACTGCGTCGCTCTATTTTAGAGAAAAACCCCTTTGTTTGTTGATAGTAGAGAAAAGTAAAACAACAGCTTGCGAATGTTAAATACGGAATACTTTGCACAAAACTATTGTATTTTTTAATTTCAAATATCGGTGAAGTATGGATCAATATACCACAGACCAAAAGACTGTGCTAGAAATACCGATATAGAAATATGTATTTCAGTCTGCTTCTATTCACACTGTCGTCGTTCTAAGCTCTGTGAAAGAGTGAAAAGCACTGAGAGATATTTTTTTTAAAGTTTTAAGAAATGACAATTGGGACCGATATCTCCATGGAATCAGGTCATTTAGTTAAAGAATTTGTTCCATGTACATACAATCAAGATGTTGAAGTACTGCAAATCATACAAAAAAACTGTAGTGCTCACTACCTCAGAGAATGAATAATTTTGAATATCTTGAGGTTGAATGACTCTGTGCAAATATTTGAAAATTTCACCCTTCTTATACAAACTATTGACATGCACCTTAGAAAAGTGTGCCCATTTGGTCTTGAAGTTATTCAAAACATGATTGCGATACAAAAGAAGGTTATACACAGTACTCAAATGAAGCTGTTTGGTTCATTAATTATTCAACACATTGTTAATATACAAGATGGTGACTTTCCTTTCCTGCCGCAAAAAAGTTTGGTTTAGTATTTTAATGAGAATTGAAGTCAAAAACAAAAAATTTGAGTTATTTCATCAGACGATTCCTTAAACAATTGCCTCAAACCTTAAGTTATAAAGACATGTAATATGCACTGAGCAGAAAATTGTCGAGTCGATAACGCGTTCAGAATACTCGCTATCTGCACCGTGGACTTGCTTTCTATTAAATATAAACCATCTATAAATTATTCAACAAGTGGTTCTTCACAAAGTGAAGTCTTTCTTCCTTGCACTGAAATAAGATCATTTGGTGTTCGACTTATTAATTTTTAATTAGAAAAGCATTTTCAGAACATGTATAGTTAACTCCTTCAGCAGCTGCTTAGCAAAAGGACGCAAGCTAATTGCAATTTCTCAGATCCTGTGTCAAGTTTGTACATGCTGGCATTTACCATCTCTCAAAGGCTCTCTTAAAAGGCATTTTTAGATATTTAGAATTATACTTTTCAACGCAAGCTCCCTGAAGTATCCACAAATGCTGTTAACTGTTGATTGCATGTAAACTAGAAATGAGGAAGATCTGGAGTCCAATTAAAAACAGGCCTTTGAGAGAACATAGTCAATTTTCTTTAAAGTATGGTGTAACACCTGCTTATTTGTAAGTCAGCTCTCTCAAGTAAAAAAAACATAATATTGTTAATAGATCTTTATTATAATAATACGTTAATATTGAATATCATCAACATAACTGACCTTCAGCAATACTCTTTTATATTGTTGTTGATATTATTAGCTATTTGGACAACAATCAACAGCTGGAGGTAAATCGTCATTTATAACGTTGTCTATTCCATTGTATGCATCTGCTGAGGATGCATGTTATCGTCATATTTTTAAGAGAACAGGTCCCTCCAGACTTTCCAATTATGTGCCAATCTTGTCACTTTCATCATGCCAAACATTGTTATGTTTTTACTATTATTGTTATTATTATTGTTGTTATTATTATTATTATTGTTGTTAGTAGTAGTAGTAGTAGTAGTAGTAGTAGTAGTAGTAGTATTGGGGGACCTTGCAGACCTCCAAATCTTGTGCCAATCTTGCCATGCTCACCATCCTAAACCCTTTTATGTCCTTTGTCTTGTCATAGAAACATGTTTTTGGTTCAACTTTCTTCGTTTGGCGCATACATTTCAAATTAGATTTATTTTTCCTAAATTATTTCGCCTTGCAACATGTAACACAAAAGCAAGTTTTTGGATTGATATACTTTTAAACAAGCATGTTCTACTTAATTCTAGTGACCAAATATTAGAGCATTTTCATTGTAATTAATGCGGACCAGCCGTCTGTAGCCCCATATTTCAATGGTTTCATTTCTTGACAACATTACCTTTCAAAACCCAACATTCATTGCAGTAGGTAGCAATTAAAAATACCATGACATTAAGGATTTTCTTTGTTTCCGTAGTAATGGATCTATCTTTTCAGGTGACGTTTGAAGATATAACTGTTTTTCTTGTAAAACCAATCCATTTCTTTTGAGTCGTTTTTATTGGTGAGATAAGAGCTCCCAGACAGCAGAATTCCTTGAAGCTTTCAACTACTTCATCTTTCAGGATAAGATCTTGTGATTCTAGGTGGTTGTAGTTTTTTTCATCTGCTATTATCTTCTTTGGTTTTGCATACGCATACAAAGAGACTTCTCAATTCACTGCCGTCTTATCACATTTATTAGTTCTGTTAATTCATCTATTGATCTAGCAGTGAAAACAATATCAACAGCATACGGTAAATTTCTGACACTTTTTTTCTGTAGGGTGCTATTTAGTTTAAGCATGATGGTGTATAGATATGCAATGTATGTATTGATCATCCTCCTCAGGTGCCGTGTCCCAGCCGAATATTGGCGATCATTTCTCTCCATAGATTCCTGTCCTTCGCTGCCCTCAGGAGCTGAACCTTGCTCTTTGTAGACCATGCTGCTATGCTTCCTATGACCGTGGTTCTTGGTCTTCCCCTGCCTCGTTTCCCATCAATCTTTCCGGTCACTGACAACTCTTCTAGTTCCCCTTTCCTCATTACATGTCCTAGAAATGACAGCTGTCTTTTTCGAATGGTGGACAGTAGCTTTCTTTTGCATCCTGCTCGTCTCAGTACCTCTTCATTGGTAACATGTTCTGTCCATGAAATCCTTAGCATTCGGCGTAGAAACCACATCTCTGCTGCTTCCAGCTTCTTCTCTAGGGTTTGTGTGATGGTCCAGCTTTCACTCCCATAGGTAAGCACTGGAATTATGTAGCNAGGTGCCGTGTCCCAGCCGAATATTGGCGATCATTTCTCTCCATAGATTCCTGTCCTTCGCTGCCCTCAGGAGCTGAACCTTGCTCTTTGTAGACCATGCTGCTATGCTTCCTATGACCGTGGTTCTTGGTCTTCCCCTGCCTCGTTTCCCATCAATCTTTCCGGTCACTGACAACTCTTCTAGTTCCCCTTTCCTCATTACATGTCCTAGAAATGACAGCTGTCTTTTTCGAATGGTGGACAGTAGCTTTCTTTTGCATCCTGCTCGTCTCAGTACCTCTTCATTGGTAACATGTTCTGTCCATGAAATCCTTAGTATTATGTATAGATCTTAATACAAAAGCCAACAAAGGAGTTATTGTTATATTATCAGTCAATTTATAATCTAAGAAAAATAAAAGAGAAAAAGAATTACATATCCAAACATACTGAACGGGAGGCTGTGGATAAAACATTATGAAAGATAAAAAATACATACAATAATAATGCTAGTAATGATAATAATTTTTTAAAAATAATGACAATGATAAGTAAATAAATAAATAAATTAATAACTATAATAGACTATTATTTAAAGAAATTCATATACATTTGGTCATGTTCATTCAAACTGCACTTTGTACCATCAGGAACAACAATCGAAAGATCAGAAATCCACTTATTTGTACGATACAGTAAGCAAATTTTTTATGTAGAAAGAAAATTTCTAAATTAGTTTGAAAGTTACAAGGATGTTTACAAAAATGACGCATGAATTCACAAGTTATGTTGCGATTTCATATTTTGGAACTGACAGTCGAAAAGGTGGTGGAGTTGACTGATTGTAAAATTTACATAGATTTGTCTAGGCTTGGTACATTCAGCAGCAAAAAGCAGGTTAGAAAAAGAGAAATTTTCGCTCATTTCGTAGCAACCTCTTCCATTAAGTCTTCCAAACACTGCCAACTTGTATATGCAATGACATGTCTGCCAAGAGAAATGCTTGCAGGGCATAACCTTCTCTCCGGATGCTGACTCTAAGAAAGTTAGAGTAAAAAGGAATGTCATAATAAAAATTTCGTTTTCTAGTAAAATACTAATGAAAATAGTGAAAAAAATACTTTTAAATCGGACTAGTCTTTCCTGAAATTATTAATTGTAAGACCTTTTTTTGATAAATAAGGGAGTTTTAGTCTAGTTAGGAAGAAACTTTTTTTAAAGGGAAACCACCAAACAGACGTAAAGCCAGAGTGTGAAGGGATATCTAGAAATTATAATTTAAAACCGAAGAATTAATTCAGTTTAGATTTAAATTAATTCAGACACATGTCACAGTCACATGTAACGAAGTTTCATCTCGGACAATTGAAGGAAAAAGATGCAATCGTAGAAATAGTTTTATTATCGGTGGAACCAAAACGGCATCGGGATGAAGATCCTGTCATAGAAATAGTAAAGTTAATCAAAGGATTTTTTGTGATAATAAAAACTGAGAAGACTCCGACTAGAGACAAAACGCCAAAATGACAAGGGATGCATAGTCACAGAAAGAGAGGAACCAAACAAATTTTGCAAATTATTTAACCAAACAGGAAAATAGAAAGCCCCATTTTTTGACTTTGAAGTGGATCCGTTTTGTGTTTTAAATAATAGAGTCAAAGTCAAATTTCTTTTTTAAGATGTAATTCCTTTCCAAATGAAAAATGAATACAGATTCTGGTAGGCACAACTACAAACCGATTCATACATTACAGTATTGGATGCATCATAAAAATATGTGTATATTTGGTGTCTAAAAAGTAATTTACAGCAATATATTCTTTTGTGTGTTATCTGTTGCTAAATTAACAGTAAAGCAAATACTTATTGTAGCTCTTTATCTGTTAATCGTAATTGCAACTGTTTTTCTATAACATTCTATCATCCTAATGGTATATAATTTTACTTTCATATTCGTTTTGTACGTTTTCATCGAAACATGTGTATTCCAAATAAAGAAATAAAAAGTGGGTCTCTTAGGTGATCTAACTTAATTGATTGTCAGTTGGTATACATATTACTGAGTTTTTCTGAATTCTTGGTTTTAAGTATATACATGTAATTCTATCTGCAGACGCTTTTTTTACTGCCTCACAGCTCATCACATATTTATATACATACACATAAGGATGTAGATACATATAGTATTGCACAACTGTTTAAATGTAATGGAAAAAGACGATGCCTGCAGCTGTTTTGAAAAGATGCAAGGAAAGAAAAAAAAGACAGAGAGGGTGGGGCCAGAGTGACAGAATGTAAATGCATGTATACGTTTCAGTTGTGGGAATGAGATGCAACAAATCAACATGGCCAAAAACAATAGCAACCTGGGTTTTCTAATGGTCAAAAATGCTTGTATTTTTTCTTCACACCACACTACATTCCAATAACGTATAAGTAACACTTACATAAATGTTTACTTTACAAAATCAGAAGTGAAATCATTTTAAAAACGTTCCCATTTTTCCTAATCCTTAGAGAGTACTACCTCTTCAAAACACAGACCTAAGAAGTTAAAATACCTAGAGACCTGGTACATAAACACACTTAAATACTCAATCCATATTAGTAGTACAAAATCCACCTTAAAGAATATACCGTAGATAGACTTTACAGGATGTCCAGGATAACAGTGTATATATTGTAGAAAATTTTCTAGTATATGGAATTAAGACTGAGAAACTGGTCCTGTATAAAAATTGTTGATAATACTATTATGGAAGGGCTTGCAAAACACATGCTATACGCAATATACAAAACAGATGTATCGAACATTAATGTCGCTATTAGATTACAATCAGTTGATGATTGCACTGAAAATGTATTGAGAGAAGGACCCTCCCAATAAATAAATAATTCAATTACAGAGCTTTCCTATTGCTAGAAGCTTCTTCTTTTCAATTTCACGTTTTAAGAAAATCTTGTTGTGTGATATCACTGTGATATTAGAATTGAGACTGGCTGAAACTTGGTTGTGTGGATAAAATGGAAATGAAAATGCAGAGATTTTGACGTTTCTCTGAAATTGCAAACAAATGAATCGTAATACAGATCAGATATTAAATATCGCTGTTCAAAAAACATTGGTATTGATGGATATCTTTTTTGCTGGAATTAATCAGGATCCAGTCGCCACAATGAGAAATAACAACTTAACAGTCTTATTTTCAATGAGATGCATAAAGGAAGAATCGCAGACAGCCTCCCACGTTTTGTGATTGGCTGTCTAAAACAATTATATACCGTACACGTCCTTTTGTGAAGCAGAGGAGATAAAAAGTTAAGCCAACGACATAGAGATTGGTTTGTGTTTTTCTACTGTCGTGCCTTGGTCGAGACGATCCCACTTGAAAAGCTTTTGACAAGACCTCAATTTTTACTACCACATTGCAAACTTGCTGAAACTCAATCCAATAAATTTAACCCTAAATCTTTTGGGTACGCGTTACTGCTTGATAACTACTCATTTCATTCCTATTTATTTTTGTTCGTTATATATCTTAGTAACTTTTCTACCATAACATTTACTTTTCTACCAATCATATTTCAGTTCACTATCATATATTTTCTCTTGAAAGATTATTGACAAAAGTAATTTTTTTTTTCTTCAAGTTTATAGCTGGCCATGTTATTTCCCGTCTGTTTTATGTTGGGTAAATTGAAGACACTGGTCTATTTCAACACTCAAATTGGTCATAAAAGTGAAAGCAGCTAGTTTTGCTTATATATATGAACCCTTTTCATTATTTTCTATATTTTGATTGTTTCTGAAAAACCGTGTCTGAATTTCTCTATCTTGGGATCTCTTTGTCTGACAAAAATTCTTTCTTTTCTAGACTGTTGAACTAGGCGTTGTACAATTTTAACAATAAAGCTTTGAATTTTGTTTTTAACAAAATTCAAAGCTGAATGCTCATTAAGTCCAGCATTTACGACTTTCTTCGGGTACATTTTGGTAGTGCCTTCACTATTAGGGCCGACCAGGTACTTTGAATGAAATTTGGTGTGAATATAGGGGCCATAATGAAAATAAGGTCTTCATGATCTGTATTATGCTACCCCTGCCACCGTTTCTCTAGAGTACCGTCCCGCCTGTTTGTTTCGTTCTTTTTTGTTTCTGTTTACTCTTATTTTTTAACTATTTCGGATAACATCATGTATTTGGTTTTTACCATTTATCTTTGAACATTTGTATTTTTTTGTTAGTGGCGAATAAATACATACATTCATACAATAATAAAGTATTAATTTCTCTTAAACATAAACAAAGAAAGGAATGTTAAAGGTGAAAAACAATCATGTTGCTGGATAGCTATAATGCTTAGACAAACTATTGAGATATGAAGGTAAATTGTAACATAGAATTCATTAGTAATGTCAGCTATACAGTACGTTCCTGCACGCACACTCTTATTCTCTCCTGTTAGTGGTTAATCCATTCTCTAATGTTCTACGTGTGACTAAGAAAAAGATAAAATGAAAAACCTGACAGAGGGTATTCTTGTTTCACTTTTATTGTTTCATTGGCACTCTTACTAATATTTTTCGGTTCACCGTGCGTTTTACATGTTAACCTCCCTTGAACTGCTTTTAATGATTGACTTCAAAGCTGTTTTACCTAGAATAATATCTCTACTAACTTAATTTTTAAAGAGTTCTTTCCAATCAATTTCATCTATGTTTTGAGTGTACTTTACTTTAATTCTTAACATTTGTATGTTTTACAAGTGTTTACAAGTTCTTTTTAGGTGTCCAAACCCTATCACTCTAATGATCTGTGTTGATTAACTGATACTCTGCAGGATTAATGTAACCATCGATTCCTCAGATCTAAACCTATTATTTAACTTTACACTGTACATTCAACCAAACATTCAGCTGGCATTTCTTTTTAGCCTGAATATACATACCAGTGTCACCTTCCTTGACTGATTATTTCGTCACCGCAGAATGTATAAAGCAGAGGCAAGTTGGATATAATCTACCCTTAGCTAGTATTGAAAGGGTTATACTGGTAACTTGGAAAACCCTTCTAGATAAACGTCTCAAAATACTGTTAGTATTGGAGTTCTTCTTTTAATCGATTTAATTATACTTTATCTTCCTCTAGGTGTCTGTGGAGAGGATGATGAGTTGACGCGAATTATTCAGTCTCAACAGGTTCTATGAAAAATTGAGCACTCATGCTGGAATTTTTCTTTTGGGGTGTGCTTCTTTCCTTTTTTTAATTTTTTTTTTCAGATTTCAAATTATGTAATAGAGTCCTAGAACCGAAACAATTTCTTACAACTTTGTGAGATCTATTCAGTGTAGTCTCCAGTCCTCTGTAAATCTGTTTTCGGGGTTTGACTATGAAATCGGAGACCAGAGCTTTTTGTACAACACCAATCTGTTCACAGTTATAAAGATACACAAGCTTCGAACGCCCATTTAAAGAGAGAGAAATCCTAGTGCTGATACAGGACAATTAGAGTATTAAATATAAAAAATAAAGTGATTCCTTGTTTGGTTATCTTAATTCAAATTCTGCTCTGTATCAATGATAGAGCTTTCTGTACAGAGGAAAAATAAGTTACAGACTATCAAATGTCTTTCAACAGTAACTAAATCCCTAATAGACAAAAATATTTTACCACAGAGAGCTGCTGCAGTTTGTCTTCCGCCATTAAAAGCTTATAATTACGTAACTGAGCATCATTTCAAGAAAACTATGGAATGTTTTTTCACTTCCCTTACACTTTGATCTCTATTCTCTTCTGTATGTAGCACAGTGTCATTCTTTTCGTTGAGACCTTTACTGAAATCCATATAATTTAAATTTTTGTCACCGAGCTAAACTGGGACTTGCAATAAGAATTTATGACCTTCTTTGACAGCTTCTTTTACTTCAATAGCCACATTTACCTCACTAACCACAAGCCTTTGTTACTTGCTTCTATTTTAATAAATGTTGTAATATTTCCTTTGTTTTAGCTCTGTTCCTGTTGTATCATTGAATTTGAATCTTGGAGGATTATGCTAAAGGAATTACTTGTCTTTGATGTAAAAACTGAGTCCACGAATTTTTTTCTTTACCACTATTACTAGAATAATCGCTAGAAAACAAATTGGTGTTAATTTCGATAGTCAGCTTATGAATATTCAAAGGACATACGATAACACTAAGGACTCCACTGGAAAATTTGGCGGTAGAACAAGGAAACGATTGCTGAGCAGGAACACTGAGCATTTCCAATCCTTGACAACCTAGCACATCCTGAGAATATAAAAATGACAGCTCACAATTTAAGTGGAAGCAATTTAAAGTTTCACCTGCAGGGCAGACAGAGACAAAATAGTGCTTCCGGATTCCGTTTTATAAGGGAGTATTCACTCTTCCTAAACACTAATAGTGTGAATCTCTGGTTGTTTTTTTTAGACCCAGCATTTACAGTTCCTTGAGGAAGTGTGCGATGTATTGTTTAACCAGCCGACAGTTTCCCGATTATATACTGTATGTATGTATGTATGTATGTATGTATGCATGTATGTATGTATGTATGTATGTATATCTGCAAGCGATTATCAGGCTGTTAATTCCTTTTCGAAAATATGTATGTTAACAGTGTTTGACATAATGGAAAATTAACACCAAAATGTATTGTGATGTTTCGTGGTGCAGTTTTGGGTCTCGTTTGAATTAAGTGTAATTAATACCCAATGTTATTTACTTTAAAATACAGTGACTTTTCTTTAGTCTTTAAGTACTGACAAAAGTTTCCAGGCCTAATTTGTCATGACGAGATATTATGTGATATCAAATATTTCTCAAACAATCAATAAACTCGTTTTTGTGAAACATCAAGACGAGGCTGGGGTTCGCAAAACGTAATCAAACGGGAAAAAGTTCTGTATTGCCTTATTGTAAGAAATGACGAATGTAAGACATTGAGAAGATCGGACAGCAGATTATCTAAAGGATCTATTTTTCTTTGAAGAAAAACTTACCAAGATATGCTTTACAATTTGTTCACGTACACAAAAATTAGAAAAGTTATACTAAATGGTTGTCTTGGCTCTGTATTGTTGACACTAAATGTTTGCTTTTAAGACCTCCAAATGTCGTGTAAAGTAATAACCTGTTGATGTTGGATATCTGAATTCCACGCTGTTTTGTACAAATGTTATCTTCGACGGAGACAGATACGAAACAGAAGGTACATTTTTCTCTATTTCTATCAAGCCCAGTAGCAAACGCTATTATACCAATAGACCTATAATATCACATTACAGTGAGAAAAAATCTTATATTTTAAAAGGGTCAAAGAAGTGTGACAGTTTCTGTTACCTGTTTCCTCACTAGTTAGTTGCGCCTGTAAAACAGAAGTTGACGAACGGTTCTGTCACTTTAATATTTAAATTTGTGAAAAAAAGTTTTCAAAGAGAAACTTAGCTCACGTAAACAAGTCTACGGATTGCTAAAAATGAGCCAAAGTCGAGTGATTTTACTGATTTTTACATACAAACTGGTCAAAACAATATTGTCGATGTGAGAAATAATAAGTTTTCTTAAGCTATTACAAGAGCTTAATAACTACAAAAATGTCTGTGGGTCTGTACCCGGCTTTGTCTCTGTGCCTATCTATGTTTGGTGTTAAGTAATCTTATTTCATAGTTATAACAGACTGCTATAGTTTCTTTGGTGAGGTAAACGTCTTCCTATGTACTCATAGTTGATACCTATTCTATCAACTGTTTGTGTATGTGTGTATCTTTTTGTGATCAATTGATAGTTTGTTTTAATTTATAGTTTTATTGGACAAAGTTTTAAAAGCTTCTATCTAAGTAAGAATGATTTTATATTATTGTATATATCTAATTTTAGCTTCTAGATACAAATTAAACTGACAACAGTCCAAACCCTCAGGCGGGTTTAGCATATCACATACAATCTTCCAAGTTAAACTTCAGTGGATCGATCGAGGTTTCAAATTTTTTCAGATTTCGAATCTGTGAGTAAATCAGATTTCAAAAATACTTTTGTTATTTTCCTTTTAAGCTTAAAACAGGACCCATTTGACAACAGAAGTTTTTGTAAATATGTATGTATTTCTAAAATTTTTGNTTGTATATATCTAATTTTAGCTTCTAGATACAAATTAAACTGACAACAGTCCAAACCCTCAGGCGGGTTTAGCATATCACATACAATCTTCCAAGTTAAACTTCAGTGGATCGATCGAGGTTTCAAATTTTTTCAGATTTCGAATCTGTGAGTAAATCAGATTTCAAAAATACTTTTGTTATTTTCCTTTTAAGCTTAAAACAGGACCCATTTGACAACAGAAGTTTTTGTAAATATGTATGTATTTCTAAAATTTTTGTATTGGTTATCCTGTATAAATTTCGTAAATAATAATAATAATAATAATAATAATAATAATGAATAAAGTTACGGCGATACCTGTAGTAATTGGAGCATTGGGAGTCATTTCAAACAAGTTTGAAAGATACATGGAGAAAATGGGTGTGAAGATTGAGATGGCAATTATTCAGAAAACGGCACTACTCGAAACAGCGAGGATACTGCGAAAAGTCTTGTCTCTTTAGAGAAACAGGAGAAGGAACTTTGAGACCCCTGGTGACTTCTTGTTACCCGCTCTCAAAGATAAAAGAACAAAAGAACTTTCCAGACAAACATGTCTGAGATTTACATTACTGACAATAATAATAATAATAAATACTCATTGTTACTGCAAATGACTACCAAAAGGTAGTATTAAACGACAAACCAAATTAAACCTAACATTTTAAATCCAGATGCAAGTTAGTAAAATAACAGCTGCGTCTTTGTTAATAATTAGCTGGAGACATTTTACTTCGAAAACCTCGTACACAATTCCAGGAAACGACAGAACATCCTTTTTAAATGCCTAACTCTGTACAAAATTGTCAATAAAATTATTAAACACTATTTAAATCGTTGAAATCGGTAGACCCAGGATCAAAATAAAGCAACTTCCGGTAAATTCTTATTTTTAGAGCTTTAGTCGTAGATATTTGAGTACGTTCAATAATAATTTTATTTGCTATCTATTCCAGAAATTTCGACGCTTGGAAATGGCAGGACAAATACTTTTATGTCAAAAAGGTGTCATGATACCCCAGGAGCTCAAATTATTTCAACTTTATTATTTGCATTAAAGATTGGAATCCCTAAACAAAACAGTAAATTTGTAACGAAAATGAAAGGACTTCGAGAAATCTCGTACGCTTTTTGGGCTAATGAAATGCCCCTAGATAATTCGCAGCTTCCATGCACTAAGGGTGTTATTTCAATGTGTTTTTATTGTTTTGTGCCGTCAAGTCGCTTGCGACTTCTTACGACCACATGAGCCAAATTTTTCTATTTCGGGCAACCTTTGAGTGAAGTTTTTAGCTCATGCAGTGCTCTATTTGAAGCCTCTTTAACTACATCTATCCATGTCATTCTCTGTCTTTCTCTCCTCCTACCTCCAGTAATACTGTTATGGTTAGCAATTTCTCTATTTTGCTCTCATTGCTTGTTCAAATTACGCAAGCGGCTGTTTTATAATTATTGCTTTCAGTGATTCCAATATAGAAATATATAGAATAGCAAAGAAAAATGTGGATATTGTCTAGAAGGATTTGGAGGCAAAGAAATTACACATATTTTGGGTCAAATGTAGATCAACATGGAGAAGTCCTATCCGTGAGGCTGACCCTACTCTGCAGAACTAATTGAGGCCTGAAAAGGCAAAAAAGGAGAATGACACAAAAGACGTTCCTTTCAATATTATTGACATATTATTGTGTCTCTTTAAATATACGTTTAATATACGTCTAAGAAACATGAATATTAACTTACCAAAAAATGAAAAACACCTTTAAGAAACTTGACCAGACAGAAAGAACAAACAAACCTCATCACAATCTAATAAGGTCCTTTAAATAAAAGAAAAAATGTTTTGTTTCAAATTCTATAAATTGAATTGTCAATGCTTCCATCCTCTAACACATTCAGCTCTCCGCCAATCCTGCAATAAAGACAATTTATTACTTATCATTAAACACTTGAACACCTCCTTTCAGGACCTGGATTACAGTTAGCATACAAAAATAGACAAATCACTACTTATCAAAGCATTCAAGTAAGGAGACAGAAAGCTTAGAAACAAGGGCCCTTACTTTAAAACCCTGTGTATCTTACATAAAAAATCCATTTTATTCCCCATGAGAGACAACATGGTATTCTCCGAGTGCTTTTTAGGATTTGAATACATTGAGTTCTACTTTATGTTTTTGATAGACCTGTCAGCTTGTTTTTTCATGGTAGTTATAATGACAGGAATAATGGTAAATAAGACGTAAGCTAGAGTTACAGATGGTTATAATAGCAGAGGAATAATGGAGGTGATAATACTGGTCATAATAGTGGTAAAATAATGTTAATATTAACGGAATGCTTGTGGTTATAATAGTCGTATAATAGTTTCTTTTTTTAAGTGGTTGCAACAGAAGACATGTAAGATTACCATACAGCAGTGGTGGCTGAGGTCTCTAGAATACCATATTGGTAATCTGTAGGGGTTAAAGTTATCATAAAATCAGACAGGCTCATCACATTTTACATGTACCCGGAAAATGAAATTGCTACTTTTATATCTTTTATTTCTCCATAACAAGTAGAGCTTTCAAAATTGTGTGTAATCTGTAGATTTTTACACCAGATATAACACAGTATACACAGACATCAGTGACTTGCAAAATCTCAAGGTTGAAAATAGCTTAAATGTCAGAGATTTCTAAGGAAAACGTAAAACCTTCGTAGTTAAAGGGGAACAGACAGGCACTTGCTCATAGCATAAAAAGTTCAGAAAGCTTTTAGCAGTTTTACTCTCACCAGCCGTCCTTGGTGTTCTTCAAAATGAAGCAAGAAGATGCGAAAATATCAGAAAAGTACGTTTACAAGGGTTTTAATTCAACTGTGCATACCCGTAGCGATGTTACTAGTTTTGATCGTGGCTTCTTTTGATTGTGCCTTCGTTTGAAAATTACTGACCTTTGCCCTTTACAACTTTACGCATCCCTACCCAACCCTTCCTGAGTGAGCACTAAACTATTAAAGCACCAAATAACAGAGTCGCTCTTGACTACATAAGACAATTGGGCCTTAGCTGACTTCATTTGACTATGGAGGTTTAATTTCAAAGATTGCCCTAAGCGGAAATCAGTGAAATTTCTATTTTGGGAGCAGATTCTTAGGATTTCGGGTGCTCAGTACTATGGTTTTTTACGTATTTGTTCATCTTATGACACAGTTTCATGTAGACAGTTTCTTATAAAGCAAAATACGTTCATTGCAGTTTACTTCTATCACTTTTAAAAATTCCCCAACGGAAAACTTGTACAAGACATTGGGGTTTTTTCTACCTCGTAATAAATATGCTTGTTTTGAAGTTGAATAGCCAGTGTGGTTTCCTTATGGATTGAACAGGTCATGCTCTGAGCTACTCAAGGATTTCTATGTGAAGCTCTCATGTGTGTTGTCAAAAGCTCCATTTTTGAAAATGACCTTTCATTAACAGTGATCGTAGCAGGCCTGACAAGAGTAATTTGCAATGGCTTTTTTGCCTGTTAAATCAAATTTTGAACCTCTCCCTCAACAGCAAGATCCATTTTTCTTTTTGATGAACGCTGCGACACCCTTAACCTGTCTCTTCATGACTACTGCTCCATCACTGCCCCCTTGGACCATGGATATCCATGTCAGCTACCTTTTGCAAAATATCCAAAAGATAATCTGAAATAGTTTTTGCTTTTATATTACCCGGTACCTATATTACTAAGTAATCTCTATGCGACATTAGTTCATCATCTAACCATTTAATATAAATATAACAAGTTGATTCTATCCTGGTACAGCACTTGTTTCCTCAACCATCATACCAATGTACCTAGTTTCGGAGTTCTTTATTTTGTCATTAACTACTCGAATTATCTGTATACCAAATAGCTTAACAAGTTCATTTAGAATTCTGCGAGAAGTAAACTTAGTATACTTTTAACTAAGCCATTCGTTAATATCCAGATTTGTTTTGCTTGAACAGCTAAATCTTAGAACAACAATAAATTTATTGTCCTCGATCCTTTGGTTGGGTTCCCATGAGCAACAATTTGCCGTTCCTGGAATTAAGGTGCTGAAGTGACTGCAAAATTGAAGCAAACATCAACCTGTTTTGTTGCATATTTTAATCTACACTAATATCAATCATCACAGTTATGTCCTGAGTGTCCTGAGTAGTTTTTAGGACG
>RDPX01000281.1:1027832-1054391 GCA_003991215.1 Morbakka virulenta | reverse complement strand
TCTAGTTATTTTGTATGCTTTACTGGATTTATATATATATATATATATATATATATATATATATATATATATATAGAGAGAGAGAGAGAGAGAGAGAGAGAGATGTAGAGAGAGAGAGAGAGACAGACAGACAGAGAGTACGTGGTAATTTGAACTTTGAACTTTCTGACTTGTACATGAACCCCACCTTGTTACTCATTTCTACTCCCAATATTAGAGAACGATCTATAGGTAAAGTTCTTAGTGATGGACTACCCTAGGTGGACTATCCTGGATGGACTACCCTGGATTACAACTACCTGAAAATAGTAAATAAACTATACATCAACCGCCTCGGTATTAAATTCCTTGAAAATTGCAAGCAAGCAGAGATCATGCCGAGTTCTTGAGATTTCGTAAACCCCTAATGGATGTTTTGACAACAAATCAGTCAATAATTTTCAACAAAACCCTTCCCACAAAGAGATCTTCAAAGCAAAGGAAGAACACAAAATCAAAAAACATCAGCTTGGCGAACATAGAGACGCCATTAAAACCAAAGCACCACAACGCGTCATCCCTTCTATCATCCTCTATTCACGCATCAGTAGAAATAAAGTGTTTAAAGAACAGTCCAGAACACACAATAAAAAACTAGCAGCACCAGTGACAGAACAAGAACGCCCGTTATTCAATGTAGATAACACTGTAGTGACGTGTGAGCTTGAAAATCAACCTCCAGAATATGCCATAAAAACTTTAGCCCTGGGACCGAAAAAGTCGGTACTAGATGTTCTAGCAGAATAAGACAAACTACTGAATGTAACAACAATAACATGAGGAAAGACACTACCACCGTTATCAACATTAAAACTCTTAATTACATAAAAAAAATACAAGACGATGAAATCCTCAAAAAATGTCATAATGCCTAAGAAGTACCTGAAAGATAACAACCTGTTAGCGATACCTTTCGACAAAGGAAAAGGGATTTGTGTTAAGAAAAGAGAAACGTGTGCGTCGAAATTAGATGCTATCATCAACTTGCCACAATTTGAAGAGAGAGTCACCGCCAGAAAAAATGCAAAACACCCAGTGTTAAAAGAAGAAGAATTGTCAACAAGCTAAAACAGTTGTACGAGGACGATCAGATCAGTGAGGAGTTATACTGAAAACTAAAACCAGTAGGAAGCCAACCAGCCAGATTTTATGGACTTACAAAAGTACATAAAACATTTCAGTACGTCCAGTACTGTCGATGCCAGGATCTTCCTACTACCAAATAGCATCGCAGGTAGCAGATTGGCTGTCGGTAGTGGATGGATGCAAGATCAATTCATCCACAAAGCAAATCAGCGACAGTCTTAGCAACATCAAAGTACAGATTAAGAACTGGTGAGCTTTGATATATCATCCTTGTATGCAAACGTACCCGTAGCAGAAGCGATAAACTTTTGTATGGAACTACTGTTTAGCGAGAGGTATGAACTTCCACCAGTTTCAAAAGAAACCTTCATCGCATTAGCGGAGATTACATCTTGTTGAGTCATGATGTCAACACACCTTGGACATTTCAAACAGTTGGATGGGCTAGCCATGAGTAGTTCACCAGCACCACACTTAGCTAACGGATGGCTAAGTCAGTACTATCCAACCATCCGAAGAGATTCCAAATTTTTCAACCGTTACATGGACGATATCTTACAAGAGATCAAACGCAGTGAGACCGAAGGTAAATTAAACTTGATCAATCAAGTACACAACAACTTGTCCTTCACAATCGAGAGATAGATAGAAGGTAAAATATCTTTTTTGAATATGCAAATAATATGTGACCAAAAATGCAGACTGAGTTCTACATGGTATAATAAATCTGTAGACACAGGGTTGGTTTTGAATTACCATGCATAGGCACCCCGACGTTTTAAGCGATCGGTTTTATCTGGATTGGTACACCGGATAGCCCGTGCATGCAGCACATGAAAACATTTCCATTCCAGTATGTTGAAAGCTAAAAGAATACTGGAACGAAATCAATACCCTCCCATGTTCTACGAACCCATCCTTTAGCAAACAATCACCTCCATTATGGAAAACAATAGCCCCGCAACTGCGAATGTGACAGTTACCACTAATCCTCCATCTTCAAATCAACCATCGGATTCAGTAGAACCCATAGCAGTCCAGAAGATTATCTTCATCCAATACAAGGGAAAAGTCAAAGAAGACTATGAACGAGCACTGCATAGATGCGAGACACCATGCAGACTGATAATGACTTTGTGAAAACTGAAAACAACATTACCATCGTTGAAACCAAAAGTTGAAAAGCACCTGCGAAGTGGTACAGTATACCAAATTACGTGTCCAGGTTGTGAAGCCTGCTAATTTGACCAAAACAAGCCGGCATACCCTGACCCGCTTCAAGGAGCACAGTGCACAATCTCAACCAGTCACCAAGCATTTCAAACACTGCAACACAAAGCTCATACTTGACCATATGGATATACTGAAATCATCAGCTTGAGGAGAACAGGATCTTCTAATTCTTGAGGCTCTATTCATTGCTGATAAGAGGCCCTCCATCAACACAAAGGGAGCCGCACTATGACGATCAGGTTGTAATGATCTTATGTTGTAGTCAGGCTACCCTGACTACAGAACAATGGAATTCTGACTTCTGGTTTGTGCTTCAAGCATGTTTATCAGACTGATACTAACAGTTCTGTTTAAACTTTTCGGATTTGAAGATGAAATGAATTATCGAACATATTCACCTAACGTATACATATAATAAAAATACTGTTGTTTCTTGATATTTTTAGATACTATTTATAGTACTTCAATCTCTAACAAAGCTAATTGGCATTGAAGCAAAGTATAAATATTACTGTTTGGCTGTCTGCTCATTTAAGTAAGAAAACATCAAATCATTTTTTAACTGATGAACTTGACAAACAAGTTGGTCTATTATTCCGATAGTAAACGTTGTATAATCAGAAATTTTTAGATGAGATTATCATCACGTAGTCTTTACACAAAATACTAAGACATTTTTGCTTTTTTCGGTTTATAAACTTTGTGTCTCGTTACTTTTTGGTTCAGGTTTGTAAGGACTCAATGAAACATTTTTGAGGTTTGAATATGAATGGCCACACGTCATCATTTTCAAGAGACAAGATGGACAAAGATGCTGAAAAGATTGGCCTTAAAAATGAAGATGCACAGGATAGAACAAGATGGAAAATAAAAATTGGTCGAAAGTCGGTAACCCAACGACAGATGGAAAAGGCCGACTGTAAGCAGTGGATGGATGGATTTTCATATTTTAAGAAAAGAAATAATTATGGCGTCCTTAAGGCACTGTTAAAATTATCCACATTTGTTTTGCTNTTTCGGTTTATAAACTTTGTGTCTCGTTACTTTTTGGTTCAGGTTTGTAAGGACTCAATGAAACATTTTTGAGGTTTGAATATGAATGGCCACACGTCATCATTTTCAAGAGACAAGATGGACAAAGATGCTGAAAAGATTGGCCTTAAAAATGAAGATGCACAGGATAGAACAAGATGGAAAATAAAAATTGGTCGAAAGTCGGTAACCCAACGACAGATGGAAAAGGCCGACTGTAAGCAGTGGATGGATGGATTGTCATATTTTAAGAAAACGAAATAATTATGGCGTACATTTGAAACGAGTTAACGTTCAAAGAATACAGAAAAAAGCTTGACTGTTTTCATGAAAAGGCATACTACACTTATTTCAAAATTAAACTTGCAGATCAGAACAAACCATGGACATCAAACATCGTTTAGAAGTCATACAAGGAAAGTATACGCCTGTGGACAAAGGATACTCAAACTTCCAGTAATTGTAGGATGTAGGAATCATCACAATGATTGCTACATTTGCATGGTTAGTTTTGTTAAATTCAACAAGAAATAGAGGAATAAAATATCCTCCCTTCCATTCCCCAAAATATTCGTTCAGTACCACATTTTTCATAGTTCACAGCTCCAGTTTTCAAGATATTTGCTGATATTCAAGTTCACGCTGGATTCACACGACTCGGGCCTTCATGTTATGGTGTAACGATTTAATCATCTCTACAAAACTCCCTGAACATCCACGTTTCAGAAGAAACTTCCACAATGCACTACGATTGAATGTATCAAAAGCTTTGCTCAGATCAATAAAGACTTGATATAATGCTACCTGCCGCTCCATACACTTCTTCATAAGTTGGCGACTAGTGAACATCATATCCACTGTCCCACTTCCAGCTCAGAAACTGCACTTAGTCTCTGAAATCATAGTAGGACAGATCCAAACTGTCAACCAATTTGACACAATCTTTGTAAGAACTCCTCCCATGGGTTCAAGTAGGCTCATCCCTCTTTTTTGCCACACTTAGACTTTAATTCCTTCCATATATAAATAAAAAGCATTATCGCGTCCACCCAAATTTCCAATCTTGAGGAACAGTACTGCCATGTCATGCCATGCCATGCAGTGATCTCCTCCAAATAACAATAATTCGATGGGTGTTCTGTCTAACGCTGTTGCTTTCCTAGTACTAACTTCATTCATGGAGTTCTTTGTTTCATTAATACTGCGATTTGTCTTTATCCTCCTCAATGATGTCGTTTTAAGGTAGACCGTTTATTACTAATTTATCTATTTCTGAAGGATTATCAAACACATAGGTAAAATCTTCTGTCCAACGTGCCATTATGCTTTCATCATCTTTGAGCAGCGTAGAATCATCTTTAAATATCAAGGGCACCATTCTTGGAGATTGTCTTCCAAACACTTTTCTAATTTTACTGTACAAAGCTATCGAATCTTCACAGTCATAAGCTCTCTGCATTTTGTCTAACACTTCGGACCATCATCTTTTCTTCTCTTTGGGAGTACTCAGAAGTTCCTCACGAAGCCTAGTTTTCTCATCTAGGAGATTGGTAATTTCAACGTCATTCTCACTAAACCAATCTCTATATTTAGTCTTTCTAAGGCCAGGTATATCAGCACCTATGGTGCACACTTGTGATTTGAATTGCTCCCAAGCTCCATCAAATGTGATGTTATTAAATTTCTTTCTGAGAGTGTCACGCTCTTCCTCACTTTGTAACTGAGAAACACCAATGTGCTTAGGCACTTTTAATCGAGCTGCTCTGATCTTCGTCCTGATATGAATCTTAATTTTAGTAAGAACAATTTTATGGTCAGTACCACAATCTGCACTCTACATACCTCTTACTGTATACATGTCTTGAAGGTCACGCTTTCGTGTGATGATGGAATCTAGTATATGCCCATGTTTGATCTAGGATGTAAACATGTTACCTTGTGGATGAGCTTTCGTTTGAAAGAAGATAGTACATACTGCTAGCTTAAATTCTGAGTACAGCTAGAGAAGAAGAAGACCATCATCATTTGCCTTAGCAAGACCAATCTCCCTAAGACATCTCAGGTGTTATGATCACTTCACACCCATGCATTAAAGTCAAGACGTATCAGCAGCTTATCTGCCTTTGGTATTCGTGTGATCCACTTCCTCGTATCTTGATAAAACGCCATAATGATAAACCGGCTACTGTCCAGTGTAGGATCATACACTGAAATAACAGGCATGTAACGACGACATCTTAAAGGCACACTTAGACACGTGATTCGATCACTAACTACATACGATTGTTCCAACTTGGCTGTGATCTGTATCCGTATAGCAAAACCTATACATCCATCTTTTTTTCACTCGTTCATTCTTGCCTTTCCAGAAAAATTGTGTATCCAGTACCTCTTTCAGTAAGCTGACCTTCTTCACTTAACTGAGTCCCTTGTACCTAGCGAGTTCTTTGGTGACAACAGTTGTTATTCATTCTGGATGAGCACACTCCTGACGATAAAGAAATATTTTTATATTCCACGCAGCAATTTTCAACTTAATTCTTTCTTTTGGATGAACGGCATTTCTTTTTTTTTGTTTTTCTTGCAAGTATAAACAGGAGTCTGCTATTGGTACCTGACTAACCTCCGGTTAAAGAGACGATATTTAGGTCAGTTTTTCGAGGTCCTTCCCATGATCTGGGTGAGCAGCATTGTCCCTAAAATGGGCTGCTCAGTAGCAAAAAGCTTCACGTTAATTCCTGTTTGGCACAAATAACAATGATAATAAGATAAGCTTTAAGCCGTCTGTGTGCAGAAATATGACTGCATACCTCCAACCTTTTACCTCTGTGCTCGTCGCCACTTTTCCACAGCAGTTTGAAGAGATAACTAAAAGATCTACAGAAAAGATCTCAATGACAGTTGCTTGTACTACACATATACCAGCCTCTGCGAATCCACAGTTATGATCCAATGAAAAGCAAGTGTAAGATAATTGGTAATATAACAGCTGCAATTGTTACTGAGTGTCTTCAGGGTTTATGTCAGCAAGTCCTACATACATATATACCTACATACATAAAAACATACATTTATACATATATCTATACATATATATACATACATATGCATGCACACATACATACTTACATACATGGTAATTGCTCCATCTCGACTGATGATTGCCGTCTATGACTTCAGCTCTTTTCAGTAAAAGTCCTGTCTTTGCTTGCGTGATCTCGTAGGTGACCTTGGAGACCAGCTTCAGATCTTCAAGGCTTGAAACATAGGTGACAGATAAATGAAGTAGCCCCCACTGGATTGATGGAATCACTTCGTGCAATTTGGTGTAGGTGTACAGGCATGTGTCTTTTGAGACCTGGACCTAATTTGCAAACCTTTCCATACATTATACATGACAGATTGTGTGGCCTTGAAAGGAGGTTAGAATGTGGCTTTGATCTACATGGGACTTCAAAGGATTAACAAAGCAAGCTTTTGATAGAAGAATATGATCACATTTCTCAATTTTCCAGCTCATTATGGCTTTATCAAGGTTGTTCTCTCAGCCTTTGCGCAATCTACGCGTTATCCGTTCATGCTTTAGGTGACTATTTTCAAACAATGCACAACCTGTCTTTACATGTCTTCTCCAAGTCGCTTTTTCCATGGCTACCCTTTCCCAGTTTTTAATAACTATTCCTAGTTTCTTGATATTTTATTTGATGCAGTTTTTGTACCTTCTTCTTTGCTTGTGCTGTGTTTTCTTTCCAGTCTGCAGTTGACCATAAAACAGTTGCTTTGGGGGTATATCATCCTCCATACGAACCATATATCCTGCCTAGTGCATGTGATTGACGATTATCATTGACTCGATGCTTGTGTATCCTGCTCTGATAAGAACGTCACTATACGGTGTTTAGCTTTGCCACTTGATATAGATTATCAGTCTTAAATATTTCTATTGAAACTGTTCAAGTAGTTTCAGATGTCTTGTCAGAGTACAGTCCATGTCTCACAAGAATACAAAACAGTTGTCAAGACACAAGCCTTGTATACGCAGAACTTGGTTTTGAAGGTAAAGCCGCAATCTGCACTAACTCATTTCTCCAGCATTCCAAAGACAACAGAGGCTTTGTGTATCCTCTGGTGTATTTCTGTATCTAGGTAACTATCTCTTGACAAGGTGCTGCAAAGATACAGAAAGGTGTTTACCTCATCTAATGAACTGCCATAGACACGGTTATCTGGTACAATAAATGGCTCAGCAGGTTCTGATGTGTACATGACTTTTGTCTTCGTCAGACCAATTTTAAAGCTAAACACAGTACAGGAGGCAGGAAAACGATCAATAATGAGCTGCATGTCTTCAGCAGAACAAGCAAGAAAGTCAACGTCATCAGCATATAGATGTTCTCTGATTAGACTATGACAGACGTTTGACTTAACGTTAAACCTTCTCAAATTGAAAACACTTTCAGTAGTTCTAAATTGCAAAAGAGCACCTTTACCACAATCATGGAATGCATGTGAAAGCATTACAGCAAAGAATTTGGAAAAAAGTGTTGGAGCTAGTATGTTCCCTTGTTTGACACCGTTATAAATTGGAATCTCCTGAGACTGTTCTTCATTGAAAAGAACAAGAGTTTTCATGACCTTATGCAACTGCTTGCACATGCTCACAAAATGTGGTGGACACCATGCGTTCCCAATTATCATCTACAAACCATCACGGTTCACAGTTTTGAAAGCCTTTGTTAAATCAACGAAGACTTCATACAGTGGCATTTGCTGCTCAATGGATTTGTCTTTGCGTTGACGTGCAGTAAATATCATGTCAATGGTGCGTCTGCCATGTCTAAAGCCACCCTGTGATTCAGGAATGGTAGTCGGACAGATATCGTCTGTAAGCCTGATTAACCGCAGTCTCAAGGAAAGTTTTCCCACAGCTTCTGGGAGTGTAATACCCTGATAGTGATCACATACAGCTTTTTCTCCTTTCCCTTTAGACAAAGACATTAAGATACCATCTATCCAATCCTTGGGTACGTTGGTGCCATGCCAGGTCTCGGTAATAAGGGTTGAATAGTGCTTTGGTCACATTTTCACTTCTAATCTTTAGGAGTCCAATTGGCAGGACATCTTGACCAGGTGCCTTGCCAGTATTGATTTGTGTGAAAGCGACTTCTACCTCTTCTCAACTTCGTAGTCAATCCATTCGAAACTTAACAACACATTGTTAAAGGTTCTGCGTGGCACACATATCCACTATTGAATAATTATTAAACAGATCAGTAAATTGCTCGTGCCAGCGCTGCAGAATCTTCTTTGGTTCTGTGATAACGTCCCAGTTGTCTTTTGACTTTAGAGGAACCACGCAAGATTTTGGAGGGCCAAATACTTAGCGTAATAGACCATAAAACAGCTTCATGTCCTTAGCGTCATATGCTCTTTGAATTTCGGAAGAAATCTGTGACCACAATTCATTCTTAATTCTTCTAAGGGCGCGTTGCAAAGCTGCTTTGTGTTCTTTGAAGGTTGTCTGTTTCAGAATGAACTAACTTGGTATCCTTAAGGACAGTTTCATACATCTTTGTTTTACTTTGTAGCAATTGGTTGATTTTGTGATCATTGTCATTAAACCTGTTCTTATGCTTCTCAATTCTATACCCAAGAACATTTGCTCCCACTCAACAAACTTGGTTCTTGAATTTCTCCCGCGTTTCATGAAATTCAGTGTTATCGACTTTGTCTTTCAACGTTTTGCACACCTCCAGGTCTTTGAGTTTGCCAAGGTCGATGCGCTTTGAAAGCTTCACCCCATTTATGAAAAAAATTTTATGAACATATAGTTTAAACTTCCCGCGAACCACCTTGTGATTAATGTCACATTCGGCACTCCTCATCACACATACATTACACACATCGCAACGCTCACGCCTTCTGGTGGTAATAAGTTTGATCATAAGGGCAGGTTCCGATCTTCCGTGAGTCCACGTAACCTTATGATTAACTTTCTGGTAAAAAAATGTATTGTCTAGTATCAAATTGAGCTCGAAATGTTTTGAATTCATTTTGCCAAGACCATGGCGACTAAGGGCTCCCTTGGTTTCAAAATCACTACTGACTCGAGCATTGAAATCACCCAGAATAATGTTTGTCCTCAACTGAAAGAAAACTGACAGCATTACGCAGATCCTCATAAAGGGTCATAATAGCTTCTTCACTAGCTTGCATTGTTGGAGCATAAAAAAACCTGAGGAAAAGGTTGCATATCTACCACAAGTGAGAGGAGTTCGACGTTTCATTATGCGGTCAGAAATGCTGCAGGGGCACTATACACGTTCTGATGAGGTTGTTCTAACTGCAAAACCTACATCACCATCACGACGTTCACCTTTCTGCCTGCAAATGCAGAAGAATGTGAAACCAGATGTAATTTCAGTAATCTGATCGTTTCCAGAGAGACTTGTCTTCGACAGCGCTGCAATATCAGTGTTCAGTCTTTCGAGTTCTTTGGTCACAAGAGCTGTTCCTCTTTCTCGTCGATTAGATGCTTTTAGGTCCAACAAGGTCCTTATATTCCAGCAGTAAACATTGACTTCCTTTTGATCTTTTGCAAACATTTTAGTGTTTCTTCCATGTTTTGTCGTCCTGATAAAATGAACCACCATTAGCGGCAGTCTGCCAACTAGTGTTGATGTAACAGGCAATGTTTGATGGACCTTTTCTAGCACCTTCCCAAGAATTATGGTGAGCATTACTATCCCTAAAAAGCGCTGTTCAGTCACAAGAACTTTCGTCAGAGTATGCCCACACAACAACGATGTTAAGAAAAGACTCGTTTCGCCTATGTGCACATTTGTGGCTGTGAGCTTCCAATTGGTTAGATCTGCACATGTCACATATCGTCCATCGCCATAGGATTTCCAGTAAATAGAATGACAATCTCAATAACAAGTCAAGAGACATCTGTACCTCAAAGGATTTAAATGACATAGGCTTGTACAACACCTACACGACTGAGTAGGACTCAGCAGCCATATAACAGGTGACAGGCAATAGCAAGATGACCAGCAAACTGCTTTGTCTGCAGGCTTTAGTATCACGAAGTTTGTACCTCTCCTGCCAACAACAAAGAAGGCCGGGTGACATTCACGTTCTAAAACAGTATCTACCTATGAGTGGTACTGTCTGAAATTGTTCCAATACACCTTCCCTGCCTTTGATATCAGAGGTGTGCTTCTTTTGGAATTGCTACCTTCAAATACATACATATATATATATATATAGATATATATATATATAGATTGACAGATAGATAGATATATATACACATGCATACATATATATTTATATATATATATATATATGTATACACTCATGAAAATAATTGCTACATCTTGACAGATAATTGTCGTCTTTCTTGAATATTCTAATTGCCCTACCTATCTACTGTTTTTCCGAGCCATCTCAGATGACTCTTCAGTACGGCTGTAAACGTACAAAGGTTTAAAGCATGTATGTCTGATAAAGGTTTTCGTTTTCACTGGTTTACTCTGAACATGATTCTTCTGCTCCAAAATATGTCTTTGAAAACCAGGAATGGAGTTTTGTTGCATTCCATACATCTTGTTTTACCTAGACTTAAAGGAAGGGAATTGAACAAAATCTACGTCGCCTCAAAGACCAATGACTTCGCATGTAAGGACACGGTCTGGTATCTCGGGTAACACAAACACACACACACGCGCGCGCACACACACACTAGTTACTTTGAGGAAGTCCAATTGTATGCATAAAGTCGTACGATTGTCCACCTGAACTAGTCTCGTTAGGAGTTCCTATGGTTTTAGTAGACTCTCTTTCCCAGAACGTTGAGTCTATCGTGTTAGCAAGAGCTGTTTTAGACTACAGTTAATGATGTTCCAACCATCCTGCCACTTCCTTGTGGGCCACATGTTTGAAGATGCGTCATTCGGACATACTAGCTTGTTGTGGGCTTCTTCATGGATGTCTCGTATGTGTCTCCGCAGTCGGTTATTATATTGTCCAAGGGCAGAGACGGGCTCCTGTTTGTTCACTTGTACACTTAAAGCATAATGCCATCTCTTCTGATGTCCGGTGCATGAATTTCAGAAAAAGAGGACAATAAGTGCGCAGGGATAGAGCGAGTGGATCCAGTTATAACGAGCACGCTCTCATTGACAGTCCTAGTCCAAGTTTTTACATAGATGCTACCACTCTATAAAGAAGCCGGCGTTCGAAAAACGTCAAATGAAGCACTCTATCGATTGCTTGCAAGGCAGTATAGCAAGGTATCCCTTGCCCGAAAATTCTCCGTTGTCTTTCTAAGATGTTTTTTGTAGGTAAGTGGTCAATTAGTTTTACACCGAGGCACTTCGGAGTTTTTTCGAATGGGATGACGTCTTCGCTAACTTTATGTTTTGAGTTCGACTTGCAGCTAGGGCAGATAGTTTAAGCAGACGACACAAGACGGAGACATATCGATTGCCATGGTGTCTGTCAAATTAAGAAGGTAGGTGGATGTATATAATCTAAGGGATGTCTATTACGGAATTGCTTATTCGAAATACTGGAAATCTTCGAGTTACATAAGTGGGCTCAAGAATCAACAGTACACTTTAGAGTGCTTTTTACCAGCCTCTGTCTTCGGTGTACCAAGAGCTGATCCTTTACGGTGTACCAGTGTACCTCAAATAAAATTAGACATATGACTAATAGTTAATAATGCATTTTGCATGAAATTTCTTTGTGCTGAATTTCGGTGCCATTTCTTTATTTTGGCTTTTAAAAGTTTACATTAAAGACTGGTAAAAATTCCTAAAGGAAACAGAATAGACGACAGTCAACTCATGAACCACTTGCTTTGCCCGTCTTTCATTTTCGAGGCTCGTTTTCACGGTGCTCGTGCCGTCGAACAAACGTCGACATCTATCAGAGGCCTCGGACACCGAACAAATATCGACAACAATAAGAGGAAAATAGTCTCGGGACACAACAGTTGACGCAAATAGTAAATAATCAATTTGTTTTTTCCTTTATATTTGAAGCAATGATTTTCGATATGGCATTTGCAACCACATTCTACCATACACCTACCATTCGATATCGTAACACAGTCGTAGCATTGTCTATTTATATTCATATATTTTACCTATATACGAAACAAACAATTATGTCTCCTAACTTGGAAGAATTCAAAGGTCCATGGCCAAACATAGGATATGTTTTTTGACAGCTACGTCTTTGGTCATCAAATTTCTGTCAAACCTATCACAAGGTATCCATCCTTCTATTCAAAATTTCTTGATGTTTAATTTCATTTTGTTGTATTGTATCACTTTCAACGGAATTTTTATTTTAATTTTCTTGTTTGCTTCACCCTTCTCGCTTCTAGAACTGTCAATTAACTCAGCATTTTTATTGCCATGAAAAATCTTTATTTCGTCTTCTCTCTGTCACTTTGGTACTCTGTTTTCGCATAGTATTGCAGTATTCCTCGACGGTTGCAGACTTACTATTTTCTATATCCAACTCCTTCTTCTCTGCTTCTTCCTTGTTTCTTTCGTTTTGTTTCTTTTCGCTATCAACGATGTCATTGTTGTCAACTTCTGTGCACATCGTTGTAAAATCATGTGCCTTTCCAATGCACGGAACCTGCATTGACATCAGTTAGTAGTAGTAGCGTATGGATACCTCTCCACATTATGTCTTCTCAGCCAGTTTCCGAATTCCTCATCACAATTAAGGACGGTGCCAAAACCTCCCTCCAGTCTGGTTGTTGGGCACTGGAAGACGATGTGTGTTGCAGTCTCCTGGGTTCCACTGCAGTGGGGACAGTCTGTAGTGTCTTTTAGTCGCCACTTGTACATGTTGACTGGTGTTCTGCCATGGCCTGTTAGTAGTCGGTTTGAGGAGACCCCTTGTTTTCTAGTGTTAATCTGGAAGCCTGGTAGTCTTTCAGCAGGGTCTTTAATAATTTCTCCTCCCGATGGTGTGTTCGCAAACCACCAGTCTCTCCAGGCCTCTGTCATGTTGTAGTTCTCAATTTCTGACAGGTAGAAGGCCCTTTGGGATTTTAACCTCGTTGTTTTGGGGGCGTTGCTAACAATGTTTTTAAGAGGGGTGGTGTCTGTTGTTTTCTTCAATTTTTTCATGTACTTTTGATTGGCACCTTCTCTCCTGATTTCTGGTGGTGCAATGTGAATTAATGTTGAGAGCCACTGTATTGGCGTTGACGTTAGGCATCCTGTAATTATCCTCATGGATTCTCTTAGTTTTACGTCTATCTTTTTTGCATAAGGACTTCTTGACCATACTGGGACACAGTACTCCCCAATACTATAACAGAGTGCTAGTGCGGACATTCTAAGTACTTGTTGTGACGCTCCCCAAGAGGTGCTAACCAGTTTTCTAAGGAGACAGTTGCATTTTGCTGTTTTGTTTGCTGTTTCGTTCAAGTGTGGTTTGTAGTTCAGTTGTCTGTCAAGAGTAACACCTAGGTACTTTCGGTTTGTGTCAGTTGGAAGGATTTTTCCGTCGACGTTGATTTTAAGGGTCTTTGTAGCTTGTCTATTATCTAGATGGAATGTAGCAGATACTGATTTGGTGGTGTTCACTTTTAAGTACCATTGGTCAAAATATTTTTTTTAAGCTGTGTTGTTTCTTCGCTAAGAGATTTTTCAATTATATTTCAGCTGTTTGATTGCTGGGCCAATACCCAGTCATCCGCATAGCCAAGTTGGAGGGATTGGCTGACAGGCATGTCATTTTTATATACATTGAATAGAGCTGGTGCGACGACTGACCCCTGAGGAACACCATTTTTATTTTCCTTGATTTGCTTTTGTCTTCTCCAAGTACGACGTGAAATTGTCTTGAGCTGGTCATAGTTGAGAATAGTTTCAATACTTTTCTGCATGGTAGTATCTTTGCCAGTTTTACCATAAGCTGCTAAGAGGTCTATGAAGACTGCACCTGTCTTCAACGTTTTTTCGAATCCAGATTCAATGATTCAATGTCAGTGCCAGAACTTGTTCTGTAATACTTCTGTGTGTGATTGTCTATGTATGGGGTGATTCTTGTAAGAATGATCATTTCGAGTAACTTATATAGGCAACGAGGAACTGGTATTGGACGATAGCTAGTTGTTTCTGTAGCTGGTTTCCCGGGCTTGAGAATGGCAATGATTATCGCATGTTTCCGTTGTTGTGGATACGTGCCCTTTTCCATTATGTCAGACATGGTATTTGCTAACCAGTTGATTGCTTTTGGTCCAAGATGGGTGAGCATATCTGGATATATACCACCCATGCCAGCTGATTTTCAGTTTTTTACTTTCTTTAGGGTTCCTTTAATTTCCTCCTGGAGGACTGGGATAGAGAGGAACGAACTTTGTTTTGGTAAGGCGTTAAAGATCCTTTTGTATTCTTTTCTTATTGTCTTCTCAAATTAGTGGTTTGGTATGTTCTGGCCTCTTTGTTTAATTTCTTTGGCTATTCTGTCTGCTCCTATTTGTGTTAAAGTTTTGGTCGGGTGGGGTTCTGGGTTGAGTTTTTTTATTGTTTGCCATGCTTGTCGGCTTGAGTGTGTCATATCCAGATTTTCGACCACTTCAATCCATCTCTCTCTACTATTTTCATGTAGGGATTCCAGGAGTTCTTATGCAATGTTCTCGCCATTTGTTTCTTCATATGCCTTCAGTAGCTCTTCACTCCGCTTGGTCCAACATGGGATATGTTTTTGGAATCCTCTGGGGATGTGTTTCTTTGAGGACTTGAGAATTAGTTTGTTGAATCTATTTATGTTTTCGATTGATGGTGCAATTCTTTCACATGTCTTATCAATATCTTTAGCAAAGGCTTTCCAGTCTGCTTTTCGGAAGTTCCATCTTGGTTTGGGTAGGGTGTTCATCATGGGAATCTGAATGCCTGTAGTTAGGAGTAGCGGACGGTGCTGACTATGTGGAAAATCTCCAAAGACCTCTGCAGTTGTTGGTATTGGGTGTCCTTTGTTGTTCTTTGAGACAAATAAAAGGTCTGGGGTATATTCCTTCTTCCATCTTGCTGAGTGGAATGATCCTTTGTTCTTTGGATTGTATGCAAGTGCGATATCTAAGCGATTGGCCTAATCACTGACTTCAATATCCGATTGGTTGTTTTTGCTGTATCCCCAGTCAGAATGGTGGTTGTTAAAATCTCCAGTGATGATGGAGGGGTGGTGGGAGCCAATTTTGATTGGGCAGTTTGTAGGTGTTGGTTATTTTAGTGTCAACAAGTTGAATGGTTGATCTTTGAGTGCCATTTTCCTCTGTATGTCCTTCTTTATCTGTGATTAGGTCTGTTGCTCTTGCATAGATTATGGTGCCATATTTTTCGCGATTCAGTCTGTTAATGACAGAATAGTCATTGATGGAGTACCTTGATGGTGCAGCATTGTCGCTTAGGTGGGTGTCTTGGAGGAGGACAACATCCACGTCGTGTTTCCTCAGAAGGTGTGTCAGGTATTCACATTTGGCCATTGATATCCCCTCAATGTTGAGTGACATTATTCTAATTTTGGCACAAATAGTGACATAGGTGTCGTTTTTGGTATTGGAGTCTAGGGAACTTGTCGTGTCTGTCGGACTACCTTCAGTAGACACGCGGTCCTTATTATCC
Source organism: Morbakka virulenta (assembly GCA_003991215.1). Taxonomy (NCBI): domain Eukaryota; kingdom Metazoa; phylum Cnidaria; class Cubozoa; order Carybdeida; family Carukiidae; genus Morbakka; species Morbakka virulenta. Next base: position 1,038,339 of record RDPX01000281.1, on the reverse strand, counting down.
TGGGTGGCGATCGATCCAGTATAATTCTTTCTGGTTTTGTAAGGCATAATGAGATGTGAAGATGTGGGCTCTGGAGAAGGCAAGCCTTGTCAGGATGCCGGGTTGGATCAGTCTTTTTCGCTGACCTTTGACGTGGTGATCCATCTCAGGTATGAGCAGTGACTACCTAACTGAGCTTGGTGACCTTGAAGTTGTGTTCAACGTCTTGTGGATATTACCGTTGATAGGTAGTTCCTATTCTTCCGCTGACATCCACACCCACCATGCTGCCTTCCACGGTTTCCCTGTGACCCTAGTAGGGTGGCTTATGGGTACTCAGCCTTGCCAAAAGGCCTCCCATGAATTGGTCCGAGGCTGCTTATTGAATATTCACAGCTACCCCATTACGGAACACTCCCCTATCCGCTACATGGGGACCCGCTGGGTTGGAGTATTTGACTTCTTTTGGTGCTTGACAGTTCTTCGAGGTTACTGACAAGGTTCTCCAGACATCAATAAAAGGTGCTAAAAAAAATGCCCCGCTTAACGGATTAGAAAATAACCTGCTATTATTCCAGTTATCCGAAGAATCATCCCAATTATCCCAAGGGAAGGAAAAATTGTTTGAAATAACGAAATGTTTAAATTATACGTTATCCGAATTAATAGTAGACATTATGACGAAGTATTAAGGTAGAATCCAACTGAAATACATAAATTCATCGAGAACATATTCGACTCGTACAATGGNGCTTGACAGTTCTTCGAGGTTACTGACAAGGTTCTCCAGACATCAATAAAAGGTGCTAAAAAAAATGCCCCGCTTAACGGATTAGAAAATAACCTGCTATTATTCCAGTTATCCGAACAATCATCCCAATTATCCCAAGGGAAGGAAAAATTGTTTGAAATAACGAAATGTTTAAATTATACGTTATCCGAATTAATAGTAGACATTATGACGAAGTATTAAGGTAGAATCCAACTGAAATACATAAATTCATCGAGAACATATTCGACTCGTCCAATGGCATTGCCATAAGCAAGATCTGAACTTCAGGTATTACCTACATATGCTTTGGGATCGCTCACGTTTTACGTAATCAACTTTCCGCCAATTGTATACTCTCCCTACCCTTTGTAATCAATCGTAATCATTTGGTGACACCCACCATAATTAAGTCATCATCTACTTACCCCCTAATCAATTTGACAGTAATTGGTGAACCCTCCGAAAAAGCACCCCATGATCTAACCCTTGGGCTATTCAAGCGCTATTCAAATTTATTAATTACAATTTAACAACAACAACAAAGAAAAAAAAACAAGAGAACTGTCAAGAATCTTAATGTATATTGAATTTTATTTTCAGTTTTTCCAGATGTGTGAAAGCGATTACCAAAAAGCACAAAAGAAAACAGAAAACGCTATTAAGTAATTTTTTCATAGGCTTGTGTCATCAAACCTGTTGACCCCCCTTTCCCAATAATAATAATAAAGAATAATCAATTTTGGTGACCCCCTTCTTGATTACGTAATATGTGAACAACCCCTTTTTAATTCGACTTGGTAAAGCATGTAAGAAAAATGCTTGCAAGCGCTTTGGTGGTTACTAAAACGTTACGTTAAGCATCGTATTATTTCACTGCTATAGTTGAGACCGAAGAAGACAGAACCCATTTCTGAGAAGACAAAATAAAGCCAAAACCATATTAAAAGTGAATCTTGTCATGCTTCTTCTTACTCTGAAAAACCAGTTTTATCCTAGAATATGAGAACGCTGATTTAAAAAGCTGGATGGGTATTTAAATACAAGACAGGGGGCACCGAAAAAAGGTAACTATCGTGGTCAAAGAGAAACCAAATGATGTTACCAGGTAGCCCAGGATCACGTTTGAGGTCAGGAATTGGCCTGGCGAAAAACAATCTCAGCTTCACAAGCAATAAGCAATGGACGGACTGCTTAATGTAAGACGTGGGGTAGCTTTTTACTGTCATCGGCTAAAAAAAAGGTTTAAACTTAGTTAACTTCGTACATCTTGCTGCTTTGTTATAAATTAAAATTAGCAAGTGGGATTCAACTCAAAACCTATTTGAAGAAACTCTTAAATATACATTCTGGTTATGGTTCGTTGCCACTGAGGTAAGCGCGCCTTCACCCAACCCCTAAAAAAAGACCCCCACATACACACAAACGGTACCACAGATGCAAAATGAAGTGCGCTCACGCCCAACAATCTTTAAATCCAACAGAATGAAAACATATCAAAAATGGAAGGTTTACAATCATAACTTCTGAAGAAATAAACGTTTGTACTTCTTTTAATCCAATATTAAACAAAAGGTGTCTTAGAAAAAGACATTACAAACCTGAAGCGAAAAAGCATGCGAGTTGTTACCGTCTCCAGTAACAAGGTATGGAGCACGAGTGGGCTTGAGATCGTTGAAGCTGAGAAAATGTGCGGTAGAGTAACGTTATACCCAAAAAAGCTTTTCGAGGTAAAGCATGGGAAACCACTGAACAGAACATACGAGAGAAATCTGGAGATTTTGTAGACATGCTATTTTACAGGTTCTTCTTCGAATCTCACGACTTTTATCAGTTATCAAATTTAGGTGCTCCAGCAGGTGGCGCATTCAATAGCAGATTCCCTTGGCTCAGCAAGGTCGCCAAAGCTGCAGTTTGGAGCTTTGTTACTGAAGGAGAGAAGGTGCTCCATCGCCTGCATGTTCCCGCATCCACACAGATCGGTGGAACTGATTTCCCAGCGTTCAACAGATGTTTTGCATCTTCCTTGCTGGACTCGCAGTAGGTTGAGACTTTTCCATACTGGCCAGTTCAGTTCGTCTCCGGTGGCAAATTCTTGAGATGGAATAATGCCTTGGCTGGCCCAGGTCATGGGCATGTTATTTTCATTCCATCTATGGTTCCACGCCTCATGCATGGCTGCAGCCACAGATGTTGTGAGTCGCCGAGTGCAGTCCAACAAGCTGCTCCAAGAAGATGGTCTTTTTCAGCTTATTTTAGTCTTTTACAAGTTTAAACGCAGTGAAAAACTTGACTAAGAATGACGTTGCAAAATAGGTGTACTGGTTGTGGGGCAATGGAGCTTTCGGTGACACTGCACAATTATTGCTATTGTTCATAATCTTTCATTTTCTAGAATTTTCAAGAATTTTCTAGAATTTTCTAGAATCCTGTCAAAACTAGCATAAAACGGGCAACTTTTGCTTCCTGAGAAAATCCTTGAGTTAAGTGAGTTGAAACAAGCAAAGAAGAATGTAATCATTTTGTGAAAATTATCGATAGAAAATAGTTCTTGAAGAAAATACATCGTAACAATATCGTGGTACATCGTTTGACCTATTCTTTATGGTCATCTAGGAAGCCAACCACGTCAAGTCAGAATAAATAATAACAATACTACAATACAAAATTTTATTCAGAATAATTTTTCAACATGACATTGTACAACCAATTTTGACAAGTCCATAAAGTTTCATGTTTATAATCATATAACCTCTATTTTTTACAAACTGACATCATAAAATTCTATATACAATACATAGCACATAGATACATTTAAATTATCGTAAATTATCTTTCATAGCTATTTTCAACTATTTATTGCCCATTTAACATGGCTTATTGAGTAAATTAAATCGCATCAAATAAACAAACAGTAAACATGCTCCACTACAACTGAAAATAAGGTATCAAACCACTAATAAACCAAATCTCCACAACATAAGCTATAGCGGGGGAGTGGCCTATTTCAGATACTACTGCCTTTTTCCAAAACATTTTAAGATCGACTTATGACTGTCAACAACAATCAAATCCATTTTATCCATAAGAACATTCGTGATTAATGCCTTTTTCAACACGTCCTACAATAGTCGAGAACTATCAAATCCACTTTACCCCGAAAAAAAATATTAATGGTGAAAGCACTTGCGTACCACCTGGAAAATCAAGTTTTTGGTCCAGAACGCTTTTTCGTTGGCACTATGCAGGATCAAGACACTTTAATGTGGTAAGAATAGCTGTTTACATAAAAATATTCGTGGTTAAAGAACTTGCGTACTGCAAAGAAAAACACGCTTTTGGTCCAGAAAGCTTTTTCGTTGGCACTCTGCAGGATCAAGACACAAGTGGCAACAATAGCTGTTTCTTCTACTGTCAACGAAACAATTGACAGCTGGCTGCTTCGATCATTGAGTGCCAAAAACAATAGACAACCAAATACATATCTTTGTGGCTATATTTGGTTGGTTATAGGAACTGGATAACTTGGCAACACTAAAAAATGATAATAATGTGTATATACATACAAGTTTCCGATAAAGTCGTATTACTTGGGTCAACTGAAAGGATTACCCAACTTCGAAAATCAAAGTCACGTACCATCTCTTGACAGGGGAAGCCACATAATAACCAATATTCTGCGAAAAGCAGCGGTCCATGTGGTTTAATACTTTTATGGCGGGTTTAAATAATACAATTAGGCCATTTGGAAATACAGTCTACTGTTAATTAAAAATTGTTTCCGTCGTCAAAATAGTTAAAATTAGGTGTCCCTGATTGCTACATACAAAATTGTTAAAATTTCAAAGAAAGAGCAAGGGTAACCCTAAATGGTGCCATAATAACGCAATACAACATAGTATACCAAAAAAAATGCAGTCTGAAACTGTGCTTCAAAAGAAAACACGCCTGAGGTATTTTAAGTTCAACATGGCACAAGGATATACGCTCAGATGAGCTGATCAACAATCAAGTATTAGATTTGGGGAACTGCGTACAACGTCGCACAGTACCTCCACAAGACTGCTGTTCGTTAATTTCGTACAAATCATTCATGGGCTAACAGTAAAGGGCACGATTTTGACACCATGTATTCTTCCAAAGTGGTTAACGCTAAGTAAAGAGGCGTTGAAGTAACGAGTTAAAAAATAGCACAAATAAATCAGGACTAATGACATTTAAATTCCGGACTACAATATTTACCATAAATCGCAGTTGATAAGGGGAGGTTCACTCTTCGAGTGCTTTTCTAATCAAACATACTTGCAATTTAAACCTATTAAAATTCCGTTCCGTAACGAATACCTCAGCTGGAAAAACCTAAATGGAAAATCTGAAGTAAAGTCTGGTGCACAAGAAATTATAAACCGTACTTATCCTAATGTCTTGCCAACAAATGAAATTGACTGACAGCGTACGACAACGGTCAAATTAAAACGAGAAACCGTAAATTTTGTCCAAAAAAAAAGTCAATACCAAGCAAGTTAATGATATTTAAACAGAAACGCAAATCACAAGCAATAAAAAGAATAAAAACCGCAAAACTCAAGTGACAATTAAGATAAACATCTTGGCTAATAGCTTGAAATGCAGTATATATTTTCAAGCTGGAGAGCACAAAACGTAAAGTATGGACAAAAAATACCGAAATAAAAACAACTGGCATAGCTTAACAGCTAGCGAAGTTGTATGGTGAAAAAACTTAGAGGTTAAATTATCCGAAGCAGAAACACCCCAAAACACACACACCAACCCCTCCCACCCCCAAAAAACAAACAAAACAAACAACCTGTCAACACGAAAGCTCGCAAAATACCATTATTTGGGCCAGCAGAATAAGTAGCAGGAAAGAAAATAGAGTGCAATAAAAGTGTGGTACAAGTGTCGTGTAGTGCATTGATAGTGCTGCTGGGTAGTAACGAAGACGTTCTTGGTTTGACTATCTGAGTACGGCAACTTTGAAACCACACAAGATAACATTAAACGGTGTTCGGGTAAAAGGCATCAACCCAAAATGGTTCTTAAAGCTCCAATGAAAGTGCACTTTAAATTCATATCCACGTCCCAAGTCATATTCATGTTCAAAGTCCCATCCAATCCCAAAGTCATATCTAGGCCCCAAGTCATATTCAGGTTCAAAGTCACATCCAGTCCCAAAGTCATATCAAGGTCCCAAGCCATATTCAAGTTCAAAGTCATATCCAGTACCAAAGTAATATCCAGTACCAAAGTAATATCCAGTCCCAAAGTCATATCCAGTCCCAAAGTCATATCCAGTCTCCAAGTCATATCCAGGTCCAAAGTCGTATTCAAGTTCAAAGTCATGTCTAAGTCCAAAGTCACCTTAAAGTCCAAACATAGCGGAATGCAAAGAACTGTTTTCGGAATGATGCAATTGTTTACAGTCAAGGTTTAAAAGAGAAGCTACTCACGTAATCTGAGGATAATAGAAGTTATCAATCTTTAAACGTCAGTTGAAAGCGGTAGTATCACATCACTAGCTAAAAATACGAAAATGACAACACAACCCATGCATCTTAAATTTTCATTAAAATTATAGATCTGACCAGTGTTTCACTTTTAAAATATTCACAAAATATTGTGTGGTGCCACAGCAGTCACCCTTAAACGGGCAGTAAGGGGACCCAATATCCATCTAATATAAATACATCGAGTAAAGAATATCAAAGCTGTATGATAAGAGAGAGGATACCCAGAATAGACCTTTTAATTCTCATATATTCATCTACTATTCTACTTTTACCAATAAAGAAAAGAATCACTTTAGCAAAGGATGCTTTTCGTAAAATGAGTTTAGTTTTCAAGAACAGGCAGCTGCAAGTAAAAACTAAGATTCTAGTCCAAGAATGTTAAGTGGGGTCTGTTTTGCTTTATAGGTGTGATGCTTGGGCTATCAATGAAAGCATGAAGAAACGAATAGAAGCAGTGGAAATGTGGTTCCTGAGAAGAATTCTAAGAATATCTTGGACTGAAAAAGTGAGTAAAGAAGTGGCATTAGAGAGAGCAGGAATGAAAAGAAAGTGGATGACGGTAATTAGAAAAAGACAACTCAAGTTTCTGGGTCACGTAATGAGATGTGAAGGAATGGAAAATTTTGTGTTAACAGGGAAGATTGAAGGAAAGAAAAGTAAAGGAAGGCAGAGACTGTAATTCATTGCCACCTTGAACAAGGATCCCCAATTCAAGAGGAGTAGCTGTGAAATTTTAGAACTGTCAAAATAGAGAAAGAGATGGAAGACCATGATCTCCAACGTGCTGAAAGGATAAGGAAATCGGAAGAAGAAAAAGAAGAAGAAGAAGAAGAAGAAGAAGAAGAAGAAGAAGAAGAAGAAGAAAAAGAAGAAGAAAAAGAAGACCTTTTACCATTAAAAGCCGAGTTTTATTTCAACAACGCTATAAACAGTACTTTGCATTTTGTAATTGAATATTGATGAGAAATCATGTACGTCTAGTTTACGATGACTGCAATGTGAACTTACGAGACGTGTTCCAAAACTAAATTTCTACAACTGACAAAGGTTGGCGATATTCAAACTTGTTCTGGTCTTCAATACACAGTCACAAAAAGTCATCGATAATGAGATTTAACTTCAAAAACGTGGGTTAGAGTAAAAATTGCTGTTCATTACACCCGTGATGGCCAGAACACATGTACTGTATGGTTTCAAATTATCAGAAAACAAACACGGTAATAATTGACTTACTTCAGCCAACATCATACGAATACCTAAAGTGTGTCGCATTATCACTTACACCTCACTGACCATTACTTTAGAATATATACAAAGATTTGTAGCCTATGAAGCTTTTGATAAAATTATAAACACATTTTCGATCCACCCACCCATCCTACTAGTAGCTAAGAAAATTACAGTATTATAATGAAAACCTAATTTTCAAAATTCTCTACATTTTACTGTCATCAAAATAAGACAGAGATCAAAGGTCAAATCCTAAGCAGGTCAAAGTGGCATTTTCTGTCCTTTACTGTTTCCAGCATCGAAATATACCCCAATGATATGGTTATTATGTCAGGGAACATTTGTATTTGTGAAATTGTGAAACATTGGTCCCAAGTGACCTAGAAACAGCGGTTTTTAAAGCATGCACTAGAATTAAAAACAGTACAGTATATCTAATAATATGAATAATTAGCTTAATTATCTTTGTGCGTGAATTATTATAATCTTATACAATCATATTTTAAACGGTCATTACCAATATTCTTCATATCTGAGACACTATGATTTTATGACCTTAAAATGACGTCATAATATTTTCTATACATGTATTTGTATCTGTATACTTGTATGTCATCACAGATCACAGGCATTCTTACAATTTTGTTTGCATTTCAGATGCAGCCACGTGAATACCTCCACATATACCAGCACAATCGTTGAAACAAATCTTAAAAACGTTACAGTTTTAGGGTACAGTCAACTCCAGTTACATTATCTTCGCTTAAAATAGCCACACTTGAACCTCGATTAGATGAACACCGATTATCCGAACACCGATTATCTGAATTTCGGATTATCCGAACAAGATCTTCCGGCCCGGGTAAAAAATATTCACGTAAACGTGTGTTGTAACGTAAATACATGTACATGTATATCGAGTAAGGTGTCATTTGTTTACGGATAATCAGTTATTCGAACAAATTGCTTCCCGCCCCTCTTGTTCCGATAATCAAGGTTCAACTGTATTTCGCAACTGTTATATCGGCCTAACAATTTAAAAAGATATCTGCTTGGAGTAACTTTACTTTCCAACACGTTTCGCAGCCCTTTTACGCTTGCCAGGTATCAAAAAAGCTTTTTTCATCTTGAAAAAATATTAAACAATATATTTTTAATGGCTTCATAAATCACAGTACTTTATTGAAGAAGAAATCTTTCCAGAGTTACTGACTGTATGGCGCTTAATAAAGGAGGTGCTTAATAAAGAGAGTGCTTAACAAAGGGAGTGACTAATAAAGGGGGTAGTTAATAAAAAGGGGGTGGTTAATAAAAGGGAGCGCTTAATAAAGGGGACTTAATAATGAGGGCGCTTAATAAAAGGGGCGCTAATAAAGAGGCGCTTAATAAAAGGGGCGCTTAATAACGGGTACACTTTGCGGGAAAATAGTTTTCTTAGAATGGAGCTTATTCCAAAGTGAACGGTTAGTCGAGGAGATATGGTATTAAATGCATTACTTTTTTGGAGATTTTGACAATAAGTCAAAGAGTTCAGTAATTCGCTTATATTTTATAAAGGTTTGCAAAACCGCCTGACACCTCTTCCAAAAAGTATGAACTCTACAGTTAGATATCAATTAAAGTGTTGTTTATTACCTCTGGTCGGTCATAATTTAATCTCAAGTAATATAACGGAATAATTTCTCCACTGTGGACTCTGTGACTTTGATTAAAAAAACCGTAGTTCTGGTAACATTTGGTAATACCACACCCAAAAAATCGAAATATTACTAGAATCACACGTCTGATTCGTGCCCATTTTACATGACAACACCTGAACATATACTTCTGTTTTCATGCAAGGTAATGTATCTACCACAAAGCTGACGTTCAGTGTTGGTCAAACCAAGACCATTTCTTTTGCCCGCAAATTACACATTCACTGCAACTATTTCCAAATGAAGTAAAGTTCACACTTAACTCCAAGCCAATATCTTTTCGCATTGAACGTCCGGTTACTGTTAGTGTAAGCCCTATTAAGTGCAAGGTCTCACAGAGCTCTATACTAGAAAAGTTAAAAATTACCTCCTTTTTGTGGGTAGCAGCCGGATTACGGTGAGAATTACTAATAACATAAAAACGTTGGAACTGATTGGCCTTGCAATATAAAAATAAGCTTTAGAGATTGCAACATATATATATATATATATATATTATACATATATGTATATATATATTATATGTATATATATGTATATATATACATATGTGTGCATAACATATATACGTACAAATATATATTCCGACTGATTTAAAAATTCTTTTATATATATATATATTCTGATAGAAGTGTTCAGAATACTTTCCATTGCTATTTTTCTGTGTGCTATAGCGGTGATTTACTACCATACTGCTTTCTTACGATTTTAGGTGTGACCACTCCAAGAACGTTTAAAGTATGAACAATAAAAGAACTAGTGAATTAACTGACAAAAAAATCACTTTACACCTTCCCTCTTTCTTCATAACACCCTACTTTTTTCTTCAGCTCTTTCTTCACAACAGCCTCCCTCTTTCTTCATAACACCCGCCTTCTTCCTTCATAACACCCGCCCTCTTCTTTCATAACACCCTACCTCTTTCTTCATGACAGCCTCCCTCTTTCTCCATAACACCCGCCCTCTTCCTTCATACCTGCAAAATAAATGGAAGATGAGCTTGTGTCCTTGAATCAAAAGATAATTATGGTTTCTTAACAAATCAGTTTTGCAGAAGGTTTTCTGTGCTATATGCCGCACCGCCAAGCACGGGACTCCCGTTCGATTCTGCGGAGCAAATTATCAACGTAGGTGACAAGAGTTCATCTTCACTGTAAGATTCATTTTCTGCTATTTCATCGTTTGATCTTGATAAAGCCATGAGATGTGCTCGTAACTTATCACAAAACTTCCTGTATTTTTTTTGTGAACCTATAGGATAATTAAAATAAGAAAATTATTAGTTCACAGAAATATTATTA
>RDPX01000281.1:996547-1012606 GCA_003991215.1 Morbakka virulenta | reverse complement strand
ATGTGCTTAAATTCGAAAAGCAAAAAATAGACGCCAGGCTATTGTTGTGCGAAATGAAAGCCATTATAATTAGATACCACCCGAATACAAACAAAAGTAATTCCATATAAACAAACAATAAATGTGTAAAAACAGATAAGAATAATTACACTTACACACCTGTCTTTCGTTGTCACTACTTTGTGATAACTGTAAGCCAAAACATTTTAATGTGAACGTTCTAATCATGTGAACCCCTTTGCCCCCTCTTCGCTTCTGTTCGGTTTTAGGATACCCCCCCCCAGTGCGAACGTAATAAATGGATGACCCCGTTTCTGATAATTGACATATTTACTACATCGTTTTTTTCCCTTTTATTCATAGAAATAAACAGTATTTACAAACAATTACAAATTGCTAATGATGATGCTAATGAACTGAAATATATTTAACTACTCATTATGTCATGGATACTATTTTCATTTCATAACATCCTTCACTGTACATCTATCAAAATCATTTAGTCAACTTAATTCCTGACACTTATCTAATATTTTTTATTGGGACCAGGGTATACTCTATAAACGATAGTGGGCTCATATAATTTCTTATAATTATTTTCTTTTGCGACCACATACACAAAAAGCAATTTATCTATCAACGACCAGATTACTGCCGTCATTGCCCTTTTAAATTATTTTCCTTTAAAAAATGAGAAAGAGAAGGAAAGAGAAGGAAGGAGGATGAAGGAGGATGAAGGAAGAGGAAGGAGGAGGAAGATAGAGAAAAGCAAAGAAAGAGAAAGGAGGAAGGAGAAGGAAGGAGGAAGAGGAAAGAAGGAAAAGGAAGGAGGAGGAAGGAGAAGCGAATAAAATGAATAAAGGGTAAAATTAAATGGAGAGAAAATAACAAATGAGAAAAAATGAAAACAGTAAAACAAGGAAATCGAGTAAAACGGTAAAGGAGCGGGTACCGAGGTGACAAAAAAAAAGCGGCGAGGGGAAAAAAAAGGAAGAGATAGAGTGTGAGAATTATGCTAATGGAGAAAGCGCGGAGGAGGAAAAAGAAGATGGATGAGGACGGAAAGGAAGATGAAAGACAAGAAATTGGGTTACAGAGTTTCAACGAATGCCTACGTTTACATCTTTTTACTACTTCATAAGTGCACTCTTGCTTTGATTTCCAAAAAATCCGATTTTGTGCACTGGACCTGATAAATCTTACTTTTTGCTTCAGGTATTTATACAAGCATTGGTTTTACTAAATTTTAGTCTGCAAGACCACGTGCAATGTTCTATGGTAAATTAGGAATTAAGCTGAGAGATAAACAACCTTTTATAGTAAACAGCGAACTTTATGAAATACTACAAAAGTAAAACATAACTTGGGATTATTTTGCTAGTAGAATTACAGCACGTGGGCTTTAAAAGGTTTGATCAAGAAAGCACATCAATTAGCGAAATGTGACATGACAAGATGTGACAAAGGAACTGTAGAATACTGAGACCAGCAGGCGTTTGCACTTATATTAGCATCTGCAGGCACAAATAAGAGAATAGCTTTCGCTAATTTTTCCCTGTAATTAAAAACGTAGACGGCAACAATTTAGATTTCGGTGTAAATATTACACAAGTAGGTTTCTCTGGAACTGATTTCACGTATCAATCGTGAGAAATGGCTTTAAATCTTTATTCAAAATGTTATTCTGTAAATAAAACGTATCGCAAATTCAGTATTTCTATACAGGAACATTTGTAAATCTAAGCCTTCCTTAAACGTTCCGCAATGTAAAACCTTAGGTTTTCAACAAGGAAGCCTGCTTGGGGACCCTTAACCACCCACTTTTGTCTAAAGCCTCTTGATGAGTGGCTCCTTTGGTCGGTACCTTCGGCCAGTTTGTTTACTGTGAAGCCGCCTGGTCGATAAACACGGACAATACCGTTTCGCCCTTTGTGGGCTCATCAGTGCAGCACAGAGCTTCTGAGACATCATTCAGACATCACTCTGAAACAAAACTCTTGGTCATGTTGCCGGAGCAAACACAGCCTAAAGAGTTATTGAAAGATCCTGTCAGAGTGCTCAAACTACGCAAGCGCAGTGAGCTCAGGATTATACATATAGATATGCTCAATCTGAAGACAGTACCGTTTCGCCCTTTGTGGGCTCTATGTGCTGCACTGATGAGCGCACAAAGGGCGAAACGGTACTGTTTGTAGATTGAGCATATCTACAGTATATGTATAATGTGAATAATAATGTATAAACACAGGCAAATTGGGCTAGCAGCATTTGGTTCGTTGTTTGGAGGTATCAACCTTTTAAAACTGTAAAATCATACTTCTAAGAATAAAAACCCCTTCTAAACTAGTTTTATCTACTAATGAGGCGGAAAAGTTTTATAACATTGAGGGATCAGCGTATTTGTCTGAATATGACTGAAAATATTGTTTTCACTCTTCGTAAGTTATTTGTTCACATACAGAGATCAAAATAAGTTTTAGAATTTGAGACCAACAAAACATCTTCGCTGTATCTTATTTACAAGTATTCATTATTCTAAAGTTGTATATTCGGTATTAATATGAGTCTCCCTTGGGAGCGGAGAGCCTTGTCCATAAACTAGCTGTCCAGAGAGTCCTTTTAAAGAAATTCGACTTAAAGGGAGAAACAAAACAAATCAATGATAGAAAAACATAAAATAACAACATTACTTAATCAGTTAAACAGTGAAAACCAGGAAAACAGTGAAAACCAGGTAAACTATATCTCAAAAGCAAAAGCCTCCATTGCTCGTCAACTACACGCCGGATATAATGAGCTGATTCGATATAATATAGAAAGATTTCTACTTGCCGCTTCTTACACACACTCCAAGGAATAAATTTTACATTACTTGACATTGAGCTTACTACTGCTTTCTTGGCAAAGTCTACGAGTGAATAACTCGTTTTTATCCATAGATATCCTTTATATCTGACTGATTACATACCTGGACTTTCTTTGACGAAGCATGGAATAGGAAGTTAGTAAACCACGATTTTCTCACACTGAGACTGCAAAACAAGGAAAGGAAAGAAGACTGATATGAGTTATGATGGCTCTAAATCAGTCTTAAAATATTTAATAACAAATAAATGAGATTTAAAGTAAGAAATCATGTTTAAAACCATGCTTTACGAGGCTTCAATCTCACCGGTGGGCCCACTTCATCTTCTTCTCTGTAATGCAACGTAAATACGAAGCGTCGAACCAATTGAAGCAACACTATTATCCAGAGAGGACTCTCGACGCCCGCAGTATTTTGCCCAGCCCCTTTTTATAGTTTATACTGAGCCTGATGATGGGAGAAGTATCAATCGAAACGTAGCTTGGAAAAAGCTTCCTAGTTATGACATGATAAATAGCCTAAATCAATAAATACCCACTGTATTTTAAGCACTTTTGTTGTTTCATAACATACAAATGTTTTTTTTATTCTTGACCTGCATATATTCAAAATTCTTGTCTAAGTGAAAATTATCTCGCTGCAAATGAGGAAACAAAAAACACACGAACGGTTCCATCTATTTACACAGCAAGTTATCTCTAGTCGGTAAGAAGATTTGTATTTTCTCCCTTTCCCTGTTTCTTCTTCGCTGTCTCATGATAGCTTTCGTATGGGCACAAATTCCATAAAAATGTATGATGGGTTACGTCATGTTTTAATCTATACTTAACATCTCTTTTATACCTTTTCAAATGCCTAAAGCTTATTTCAGATAAAATGTCCAGATTTAATCATCCCTCCATGGTACTTGAACAGTAAACCTCGCTACAGCAGTATTTCCTGGACCAGCATCCCGTTAGTAGCCACTGAATGTAAAAAGTTCCATAGCTTCCTTGCGAGTAAAGAAGCACTATAACCCAAAAGTTTGCACGCAGACTATTCGAATGGAAAAAATCTTGGGATCTTCTCCCACAAAACCCAATGCAGGGGATGACATATAGAATACCTTAATGTTGCAGTCAAATCCATTAAGAGGGTACTGCTTAGACCCATAAACAATGAGACAGAAGTTATTCAATCAAAAAATCCACAAATACACAAAAGTTGTCATACAGCTATGATAATTATGGTAACTTAGCATTACTTCTGGGCAAAAAAATATACAACATCAAATATCTTACTCTGGATGTGATCCTGGTGACGCCCCATCTGAAATACAACCACTATCCTCTGTTAGTAAAGAATAAAAATAAAAGGCATAAAGACAAAGGTATTCCGATGATAACATATGCATACATACATATATATACACGCACATAAATACATACACACACATATATATATACACGCACATACATTCATACATACATACATACATACATACATACATACGAACATATACATACACACATACATACATACATTCATACATACATATATACATACATTCATATATGCAAGCACATATACATACATACATACATACATACATACATACATACATACATACAAACATATACACATATATGCATACATTCATACAAACATATATACATACAAACATATATATACACACACATACATACATACATACATACATACATACATACATACATACATATACACATATACACATATATACATTCCTTGAACCTCTTATAAATTTCAGTAGGAAAACGTCAAAATCAATGAAAATATAAACGTTAACCATATCGATCATAACACAGTGCTCCATAATAATTTTTTTACCACTAACTATGACGCCTAAAATCTCATAGATAACACTTAAAAACAAACGGACCACAACTTACAAAATCGATAGTATTTATTAGAATAAATACTATCGATCGATAATGATCGATCATTAAATCATGTCAAAAAATATCTGCATTTGGGCACTAAGGGCTCATTGATTACTATCCCTTATTTATTGACTATTTCTAATCTACCTGAAATGGTGGGGAAACCCACATTAATATAAGCTCCCTTCGCATTCAGGAAGTTAAATAATAATCCATTATTTTTTTTTACTAATTTTGACACAACGATCAAAACATGAAAAAACAAACTAACGCGCTTTGCTAAAATTTCTAATTCACATGAATGCAAATATGCTAAAAATTTTTTTAGAAATTCATAACATTTTAAAACACATTATTTATCATTGATTTTTAAAGAACTTTTATATATATAATGGTAAATACTGTAATGTAAAAAAATTACATTCAATTATTAAATAAATGAAAAAGCCGGTTAGGATGGCTTAAACATGTTAAGAAGGTGGATGATAGCCGTATTCTCATGACAATTCTTTTCCGCGATGCTCCTTGTAGCTCTTGGAAGAATAGGCGCCCATTGTAGAGGTATCATAATTGTAAAATTGACATGAAATTGGTTGACATGAATGTGAATAGCTGGGAGGTTACATCACATTGCGTAGGGAACGAAGAAAGCAGCCTTTGACAGACTTTGACTTTAATGATGATGTATTTATTTGTGAAAATCTCAGCAAGCAATGTCGTTTTAGAATTGGTCTGTTGACCTATAGCCAGAATCATCAAAACTAAGTCATTATTGCATACATCATGATATTTAAGACCTGAGGTTGCCATGACAAATAATAAAAAGATACTACCATCAAAACAATAAAAAGATACTACCAATAAAATAATAAAAAGATACTACCATCAAAATAATAAAAATATATGACCATCAAAATAATAAACACACTACCATCAAAAAATAAAATATACTACCATCAACATAATAAAAAGATACTATCATCAAAATAATAAAAAGATACTACCATCAAAATAATAAAAAGATACTACCATCAAAATAATGAAAAGATACTACCATCAAAATAATACAAAGATACTACCAATAAAATAATAAAAAGATACTACCATCAAAATAATACAAAGCTACTACCATCAAAATATTAAAAAAATACTACCATCAAAATAACAAAAAGATATCATCAACAAAATAAAAACAAAATATCACCAACAAGAGAATATGAAGATTCCACAAACAGTTTCCTTACCACTTTGGCTTCTTCGTCTGGTGAAGCTTGAACTAACTCCAAGTGATGACTTAAATGAGTTTAGCCTTGCCCTCCAAGGGCTGCCTGGTGGAGTCACGGACTGTTTTCTAGCCATTTCAACGTCAAGGTGACTATCACAAGCTCTAACAAAGAAAAAAATCACTTATTTAGTTGTACTGACTCAAAGTTAAAACATACTACAAACAGAAACACGTGGAGTGGTCTCGTGTAAAAATTTGGACTTACAAATACTACAGAGAAAAATACCCCATTTACACGAACACTTATGTTCAAAAATAGTAGCATAACAGTGCTCTTACCCATAAAATATATTTTCTTTGCAAACGTTTTTCAGTAGTTGTTCTGGTTTCATGTTTCTTTAACATCCAAGGCTATTCCCTACTACAGTGATGTAGTCCTCCATAGTATTTAGGCACCAGTCTCCTTTTCTCTTCTTATTCAATTTATCTCTATCTGCCTGTGGCTGCATATACCGATATACAATTAGCAGCTTTCTTGTTTCCCTGTCTTTTTCTCTTCTCTTTCTTTGTCCAGTTGAAAATTTCAATGCTATGTTGCACTGTTGCATCTGCTCACGAATTAATTGCATCGACTGTTTTTTTTCCGTTTTAGGCGTGCGACCTTTTTGTTCCTTCCTCAAGTATTCTTTCTTTGTTATTGTTATATTTCTTTGCTCTTGATGTCACCACTTTGAAGAATGCCGAGATATTTATACTCTTCACTCTGCTCTAAAGATCTTATCTTTGCTGCATTTGGTAAGGATTACCTTTGCTGCATTTGGTAAAGATCTTATCTTTGCTGCATTTGGTAAAGATCTTATCTTTGCTGCATTTGGTAAAGATCTTATCTTTGCTGCATTTGGTAAGGATCTTATCTTTGCTGCATTTGGTAAGGATCTTATCTTTGCTGCATTTGGTAAAGATCTAACCTTTGCTCCATTTGGTAAAGATCTCATCTTTCTGCATTTGGTAAAGATATGGCTCAACTTTCCATATTAAGATCTCTTATTAATTTAACCATAGCACATTTCTGAATACCAAATTCAATACCAATATTTTCACAAAAGATTTTCACTGTCTGTAAAAATGTGCCAAGCTCTTTTTCATTTTTTGTGCATAGCTTCAGATAATCCATAAAAAAAGTGATTTTTCTTGCCACTGTCTTTTTCATGCTTGTATCTAACTCCCATACGATTCAACAATGCAGATAGTGGTATCAAACATCGAACAAACAAAAGTGGCGATAAACTGTCTCCCTGAAAAATCCCACCCCTGATAATCTCCGCCCCTAAACCATCTGTGCCCCATATTAACTTCGTGGAACTCATAGAATTTGCTATCAGTCGCTCCACGCTTTCAGCTATCTTAAACACTTGTATACATTTTATCTATTATACATATGTATACATTATATCTATATTTAAGGAGTGGGTCAACATATCATATACCTTCTTGTAGTCAATCCAGTCAATCGGTCACCAGTTGGTCTTTATTATCCCTACTCTTTCGCTTGCAACCCTTTTGTTCTTCAGGGCCTTAGGCTTCAAATACATCTGTTCGATTATTGGCCTCTGAGTTGCTCCCCATTAGGAGTTGATATTTCTGATAGATTTTAAGAGGAGCCGTGGCTTAATGGCTGGTGCAATTGCACTGTAACCAAGAGGTTAAGGGTTTGATTCCCCAAATGCGAAAAAGACTCTGGAACTTTACAGAAGAAAAAGCCATTGGTTGTCGTCAGGAAAGGCACCCGGCCAAGAAAGTCCTCACTGCAACGACAAAGTTCCTCTGAAAGGCAACTTCTGAGCACAGTTGCTCCGGAAAATGACGTTTATACGAAACTCACACTTCCATACCTGTCGGTAAATTATATTTACATTCAATGTCCGTTATTGGCATATACAGTCCAGCACTTTATGTGGTCCTATTAAGAATATGGGAAGACCAAAAACAACACGCAAAAAACCCCAAGGAAATACCGCTTACCGTCAAATAACAGTTCCGTCCCAATAATAAACACTTCGGTCTTACCACAAGGGTGTTGGTTATTTAAGGGGTGGGGGATTACTGTATTGTTAGTTATTTCCCCTGTCCTGCGTTAATAACATCGTTTTTCTACAGCTTTTAAACAAAATGTGATTTCAACTTCGAAGAACCTGGTTAAAATGCGCTTTTGTGGGAAAAATTGGTCTATTTAATTTGGCTGACAGAAAATTAATACTATTGAACTTTGTGCGCTCACTAATACAAAATTCTATTTTAATACAGTATCTACAACCCTTTTATATTATTTTCTAAAAAAGTACTATATATTGTAATGCAAATTTACTTCAAGAAATACAAAAGTTAGAAATAGTAAACAAACCTCAAAAAGCATAAACAACAACAAACAAAAGTGTCTTGGCCTACCCATGATGTGTCATTGCTCTCCTTCTATTTGGTGGATTCACGGGCCTTTCATCTAGTATGATTTCACAGCTAGAAAAAAGGATAACGTAAGTGTAATATTCTTTAGTTGGGTTTATACTGTGGCAAAAAAGGGGCATGGATATCACACCAAGTATACTCATAAATTAACCGTTCCTGGTAAATCTGGTGTAAAAATCGGCAGTAAATGACTTCAACAACATACCTACTGAACAAGAACTGTGAAGTGTGAGCCAGCGCTTTTGCCGTGTCATCATATCTGTCCAATACAAACTCCATTGCAGTTTAAGTGGAGTGAGTGTGTTAAGTATAGTTCAAACTGAAGGAATTTCAAGCATGGATCATCGAAATCCACATCAAATTATCTGGAATATCGAATGTTGGATACTGTTTCTTTTCAGCCATGGCAGAATTAAAATGACAGTCCCACAAAAATTCTATGCATTTAGAATCGTCATTTAAATATCAAGACATTTCTAAACGTTAAGCAAACATAAATTAAAAATCAAAATAGGATGAGGCATATAGAATGAGGAAAAAAGGATGAGGGATATAGGATGAGGAATATAGGATGAGGCATATAGGATGAGGAAAAAAGGATGAGGAATATAGGATGAGGAACATAGGATGAGGAAAAAAGGATGAAGGATATAGGATGAGGAATATAGGATGAGGAATATAGGATGAGGAATATGGGATAAAGAATACAGGATGACGAAAATTAAAAATCAAAATTCAAAGTATGATGGTTCCAGACAGTGTTGCAGGTACATTTGCAAATTAAACTACCAATGACAACACCCGTTCTTCTTTCCTCAACAGTTAAAATAAAAATAATAGCGTTGTATCAATTTCTCATTACATTCTTACATGCAGTTCTTTGAAGTTTAAAAGCAAGGTTAACTGACGTACCATTAGAGCAAGATAAGGTAGGGGGTCCCGATACTGGTGCCCGAAATAAAAACACGGTGTATTTTAACTGTATATTAAAACCCCATGTCTTACCGTTTAATTATCAATTTTAGGGTGCGACAAGTACCAGCATTGGAATAAATAAAAGTCATACTTCTTGTAATGCCAGACCAGGAACATGCTGGTAAGGTAAGGCCCTGAAATTTCACAATACGTTCCCTGTCATGAGCAACACATTTCTTGTTTTTGCTTTGCGAGAATGCTTCGAAAATGTTTCGAAATCACGTGCACACGGTAACATGGGGTGGGGTGATTTCCTTGGCCTTATGAGTGCATATTGCCAACGTGAAACAAAACCATAACAACATTGACATGAGGAATTGTCGTTAACCGTAGACACTTAAAATCATATGCATAAGCTGCAAATTTATAAGTTTTCGGCTAATTCAGATATCTTTTGAGTCTACTTACCTTCTCCTGTGTGTGGTTTCGGGCAGGTCTCTCCGCTTTCTCGGAGGATCGTCTAAATAAAACAAGATCAATTTTCATAGAATATATGCAAATACTCATCGCGGTAACTAATTAGAAAGTAAAATACTAAATACTATTCTTTGAAGGATTCGAATATCGAATTCGGCCAACAATCAAATCAATTTTGTACTTTATGAGTAAAGCAGGTCTTTGCCCACACACTCACGATATGCAAGATAGTAAATTTAAACAGTTCTATGACACACAGTCGATATTTCTGTACCCAGGCAGTCGGTCGAATTACTTTAGAACGAACCGACCATTCGAACTTTGGCCGGCAAAAACTTGGCAAAACGATAGTGGCTACAAACTCGTCATTATCCCCTTGTTGCGTTTACGCAACGGGTTCCGAATTCAGCTCCTGCAACGAGCCTCGCAGTCTTGTATCAAACGTGTGACTCCATTCATGGTTAAAGTTTGTACATTTTTTTGATGACTGAACTGGACAAGGTACGAATTAATGAAAAAAATATATTAGGAAATCACAAAGAAAAAAAAAGAAAAACAACACGTAACCCTAACCACTAAAGAGAATCACTGTGAATCCTACCAAGGGAGAGCGTCAATCAAGCAACTGAATATTGATTTTCCAATTTACCTAAATACAGGTATTATAACAAACTGAGGTTTCGAAACTTTACCTCGATTTATAAAAAGGATCGAAATCAAATTTTAAAAAAACCACATAAAACCCTCAGTAGCTATTCAACATACATATACTGCCATTTTCATCCGGCAATAAATACTCCGTTATGCTTCCCAAACAATTTGTTTGAATGCATGTTTTTTCAATGTTTGTATGCATGGGTGGTCTCCCTGCAGGTTGACTTCGTTGAAGCAGTGTATAGTTCTTTGGTCGAATGTTGTTTCTGGTACTAAACAACGATTTCTACGGGATGTCAAGGCTTTGTTTGGGTTAATGTGTAGCAGCGTTAACCATCAAGCCACGGGTACCCTTGTTACTTAATTTAATTAACGTCTGAAATCTACCAAATCCGTAAAATAACTTTTTCAATTTACATTTTTTAAAAACCCACAAAGCTCGTTAAAGATTCGAGTCATTTAACGATGGAAATGAAAAACCAACGACTCAACTAGAGCCTTGAGAATTCTAAATGTAAATATGAAATATTTATTAGATTGTATAATGTACAGATCAATGCGAGTTAACATCCATACACCATAACAAGTGGCGGAAGGAGGGAAAGTAGACGCAGAGGCAGAGGCAGAGGCAGAGACAGAGGTAGAAAATGACAACGGGGCAAAAACATATGTCGAAAGAAAGAGCGGGGTATATCTGAGAGGGAGAGAGGAAAATGAGGGGAAAGTGAGGGGAAAGGTGAGGGGAACGAGAGGGGAAAGAGAAGGGGCCAAGGAGGGAAGGAGAGGACGGGTATCAGAAAGGTGGGGAAAAAGCAGGGAAAGTAGGGAGGTCGGGTAAGGGGGGAGAGGAGTAAGTACAGAGAGGGGCGAGCGGGGGNTTTAATTAACGTCTGAAATCTACCAAATCCGTAAAATAACTTTTTCAATTTACATTTTTTTAAAACCCACAAAGCTCGTTAAAGATTCGAGTCATTTAACGATGGAAATGAAAAACCAACGACTCAACTAGAGCCTTGAGAATTACAAATGTAAATATGAAATATTTATTAGATTGTATAATGTACAGATCAATGCGAGTTAACATCCATACACCATAACAAGTGGCGGAAGGAGGGAAAGTCACTGGCGCAGAGGTAGACGCAGAGGCAGAGGCAGAGACAGAGGCAGAAAATGACAACGGGGCAAAAACATATGTCGAAAGAAAGAGCGGGGTATATCTGAGAGGGAGAGAGGAAAATGAGGGGAAAGTGAGGGGAAAGGTGAGGGGAACGAGAGGGGAAAGAGAAGGGGCCAAGGAGGGAAGGAGAGGAGGGGTATCAGAAAGGTGGGGAAAAAGCAGGGAAAGTAGGGAGGTCGGGTAAGGGGTGAGAAGGAGTAAGTACAGAGAAGGGGCGAGCGGAGAGAAGGAACGAGGGAAATAGAAAAGAAAAGTGAGATCTCAGGAGGTAGGGACAGGAAGAATGACATGGGGAGAAAGAGGAGCATGCGAATGAAGAGGAGCAGATGAAGGAAAGGAGGCAGAAGGAAGAGAGAGGTCAGAGAAAGGAGTACTGGCAGAGGAAAGAAAGGGGGCAGAGGAAAAAGAGGGGGTAGAGAAAGGAGCGAGGGCAGAGGAAGGAATTGGGGCAGAGAAAGGAAAACGGGTGTATAGAGGAAGAGGAGAACGGGAAAAAAGAGTACAAAAAAGAAGACGGACAGGGAAAGGAATAAACAGAAGCAAGGATAAGCACAGGAAAAAGCGAGTGTAAAGATTTATGAGTTAAGAGGCTTTTTTAATATTAGGTTTTGGGATAATTAATATAAGCAGCAGTGGTCGTATGGTGAGATGACCATGGGGTGGGTGAGCTCCAGGTTTGAGCCCAACCAGTTCCCGACTAAATTCGTCTTACCGTACTAAGTAGCATAGCACTGAGTTTGTACACGTTTTCGGTGCTGGGATTGAAATGGAGATTAAACCAATACAGGGGTACAAATGGGATGTGGCTTAATTTTCTTTCTATAATTTTTACTCTTCCTTCTTTTCAACATCCTTTCAAAAATAATGTAACAACGTCACCCATAACAACTAAAAAAAATGGCTCCGAAGCATTAAGCTGTCGGTGAGATCAACGACGGATCAAGTAATGAATCGGCTCATTACATTGGTAAGGAAATAAAAGCAAAACGGGTGGCACGCGAGTTTATATTTTTCATAACATGACATGACACATGACCCAGACATGACATGACACTTGACCCTAACATGACAAGACATATGACCCTGATATGACATGACACATGACCCAAATATAACATGACACATGACCCAAATATGACACGACACATGACCCAGACATGACGTGACACATGACCCAGGCATGAAATAACACATGGCACATGACCCGAACATTACATGACACATGACTCAAACATGACATGACACACATGACCCAGACATGACATGACACTTAACCCTAACATGACATGACACATGACCCTGATATGACATGACACATGGCATAGAATTCTGGTAAGATAAGGTAAGTATGGTATAGTAAAAAGCTGAAAGTCAACCATAATAAAAGTTGAACCCGACACTCGTCAGTTGCAGAAGAGAACATGGTTTATTCTGCCACTTATTAACTAAAGTTTGCTTACAAGCTGCAACCGCGAGCATACCTATGGCTAGCAACTATGTGTTTACAGTGGGGTGGCCATTTCGCTGGCAACACGCAAGCATTTAACTGGTGAAAATTGGCTCGAGTTTTTATTAATCGTAAACAAAATGCATAATATTAATTAAAGAAAAACAACTTCACTTTTCATGTAGCCCTTTTTTCTTTGAAAAGCGTTTCAAATTGTACAGATACTGCAATTCTCTCTGTTGACTAATTTTCCAAGTCTGGACACAATTTCCCCCACTCGACTGCTTAAAAGTTAAGATTTGAAGAAAATTGCACACCACTGACATTAACGGTAAAAAACGTAACCACCATTCTCAGTTGTCCTGACTGGCAAGCTGTTATTTTCTGATTAAACAATGCTTAGGGCAGACCCGCTTTTTATTTGTTGATATTATTACTGTTTTATGGTTACAGGGTCAAAGAAAATACCACGGTTTCATAAAGTGGGTATTTTTTCTACAAAGGCCTTGTCATTGGGTTTCGAGGTTAATTTTGTAGGTCTAACCGTCCAATCAAGTGCATTATATTTGTTTTAGAAAATGTTGCCCCAGTAGCTACACAATAGATCCCAATTAAATGGTTCAGGTTAAAGGTGAAAGGTCAAAACTCACCACAAGTCAAAGTTCTTAGAACTGATACGTCGTTCATGGGCTGCTATGTCCGACCGAGTATTAAGTAACAACAGAGGCTTTTCAAATTCAAATATGACAATTTTAAGCGTTTCAGCAAATTTATCCTATAATTTTAAAACCAATTTACAAAGTATTTTAACAAAACGTTGATATACGAGCATTTATTATTGTGCTTAAAATAATGTACATAAAACAAGTTCTTTATGACCACGTTATTTATTTAATACTGTGCAGATATCATGAGAATTAAAAAAACCTACATTCAAAGCTTTAGAAATTATGGTAATAATGAAATAAAACATCATTTAAAATATCACATAAATAGTGTTTAGTATTTGCGTAAAACACTGGTGCAGAAATTAGTACTATTAAAAAATAATCAATATTTACCCCTTAATATTATCATATGATTGAACAAATCAAAGGAAATTACTTTAACAACCTGAGTAAAATCCACATCAACCTAAGTCACTGTTGCAGTGTGGCAGGAATGACAAACCTGGCAGAAGTGACAGCTACGTCACAGCCTCGAGATCGTAATATTTCTGTTAAAGAAACGAGGACAGTATCGTTTGAACTGAGTTACTCTTGAACTCTTAAGGTTGACTTCAAAATCTTTCAAGAAAACGAGCTTAGGTAAGAATTTAATCGGATCGAGAACAATTTTGGAAGGAGTCCTTTAAAATCTGCAGGTAAATGTTTTGTTTTGACCTATCCAAACATCAATGACGATCACTAGAAATACTGGGTCTTTCATTGATGGAACCCCTGGTAAACAGTGGACCTATATTTGTCTTTTACAGATATTCATCTACAAAAGACCCGAAAGGAAGCAGCAGATCAAGAAAAATAGGACAGAGAGCACACAAAACTCCATAAAATGCAAGACATACAGTTCGACACTCCAGGACCCTCCATGGGAAGGCCCTTCCTCTTTGGGTTGGTTACAGCCAGGGCTCACGCATCTCGAGACCCCTGTCATGCATGGTTGGGCCCTATAGCCGAAGACTAGTTCAAGGAGAGACGAGAGCTCTTTTATTGATCTTAGCCAAAAGGCTGAGAAGCGATCACTAGAAATACTACTTCTGGTTATGAAAACAATAGGATTTCAAAATGAATATACGCCACTAATCAATTCAACAGAAAGGATGTATCCCAAGGCTACCACTGGTCGAATAAATATTGTGACGTATACTGTCATTTCTGCCACGCTAGTTACTTTTGCCAAGACACAACTGTTCCTCCAAAATAGCAACAGTTTGTTTACATGCGCCAACAACCGGATCTACTTTCAAGCAAACCAGAAGGTCGTCAACAAGGAACAACAATAAATAAGACAGTGGAACAGTCAACAACAGTCAAAGACTATGTTTAATAAATAAATAATCTATTTGTCCTTGGCACTTAATTTCCCACTAAAACTATTTGCATAGCTTTGAGCAATTGTTAAAAAACACTGCTAATGATAACCATCAACTTATTAAAGATTATATATATTCAAAATATCAAGTTGTTCTGTGACACAGTATTTCTGTCATTAATCACCTGCTGTAATTTAAATTACTAATCTTTTTAACAAATTAACATTCATAAAGTTTTTCTTGTTGAGTTTTTGGCTAAGTAATCCTCAAAATCTTTTTTTTTTCAACTTATATTTAAATATTTTTAGTTGTATCTCCATATGAAGACTGGCTCATAAAAGTTCGTTTTTTGTTTCTGAAATGTGTAAAGCAGATGATCCTTAGGATTATGCAACATGTATTGAAACGTTCTGTAAATTATTATTATTATTATTATTATTATTATTATTATTATTATTATTATTATCATTATCGCTATTATTTTTATTAATAGTAGTAATAGTAGTAATAATAGTAATAGTAGTAATAGTAATAGTCGTAGTAGAACTAGTAATAGTAATAATAATATTAATAGTAATAGTAACATTAATAGTAATACTAGTAGTACTAGTAGTAGCTGTAGTAGTAGTCGTAGTAGTAGTAATAGTTCTAATAATAATAAATAATAATAGTAAATCATAAATAATAATAAATATAATAAAGTAGTAGTAGTACTAGTAGTAATAGTAATAGTAGTAGTAATAGTAGTAGAAGTAGTAGTAGTAGTAGTAGTAGTAGTAGTAGTAGTAGTAGTAATAGTAGTAGTGGTAGTAGTAATAGTAGTAGTAGTAGTAGTAGTAGTAGTAGTAGTAGTAATAGTAGTAGTAGTAGTAGTAATAGTAGTAATAGTAGTAGTAGTAGTA
>RDPX01000281.1:892291-902758 GCA_003991215.1 Morbakka virulenta | reverse complement strand
CTCTCTCTCTCTCTCTCTCTCTCTCTCTATATATATATATATATATATATGTGGGTGTGGGTGTGTATGAACAGTGTACAGTCACTTATTTTTATCTACCTACATACTTTAACATTACGGCTATACTACCAATGTTATAAAGCCTGAAGCTGTAAGCCAGTAAAACATTGGAAACAGAAACGTTCTTCCTATTAAAACCCCCTCTCGGATTGTAAGCTCGCATAATTTTTGTCTCTTTGTGATTCTCTTTCCTTATCACAATATGGGTTTTTGTAATTAAGCAGCACAGACGAAGACAAGCTACACATGCACATAAATATTTGCGTCGATTTTCGTGTATACTATCTCCAAATGTTTTTAAGATCACAAATTATTCAATAACCATCCTTCAGACATCCTTCTACTTTTGATAAAGTCTACAAATTATTTCGAAATTGAGGTTGTTAAACACACTTGTTTTTCCGATTGCAACCTATGGTAGTGAGACATGGATTCTCAAAAAGAGTGATAGGAGACGACTCTGCAGTGCTGTTACAGGAGAATTTTAAGAAGTTGGACGGAGAAAGTAAGGAACCAGGACGTCTTGCACAGAATTCAGTGTCACAAGCGACTACTGCAGACCGTAGTGAACTGAAGACTTTCTTACTTGGGACAAATACTAAGAAGCGATACTCTGGAAAGAGAACTGATCATGGGCATGGTTGCTGGAGCTACGAAAAGGGGAAGGCTGAGATGAGGGGACATGGGCAATCTCAAAGAAGAATTTGGACTCTCCATAGTACAGGCATTCAGAGTGGCGCAGGACCAGGACAAGTACTTAAATGTATTTCTGCTAATTGTTAGGTACTTTCCCATTTTTCCCCCACCAACAATAGATTTTTTAAATATTTCCTTCACCACAGAAGCTTTTCCCCCACCACCTTGTTCCATTTTGCTTTTTTGAGACACCAGGTCGAAATGAGACTACAGTTAAAAAAATAACTTGCACGGTCGTTTATTCGAATATCTAGACAGTATAAATAATTTTCACACTCTTGTTTTATGAAAGCCATATAAATATCGTCGTACAAGTCATAAACTATAATTTAATCAGTTAACGAGTTAGTATTGTCGTTCAGACATGCCTTTAAATATGTTGCAGCTTTCAGCAATCGTACACGACAACGCTTCAAGTGTACCCTATCTACAGCAGCGGGGAGCACTACACAACCCAACCCGTGGAAAAAACGCCAAGATACGAAATAAAAGACAGCACGGAATACATCATACTATGCTTGACAGTTATTTGTGTGAGTGGATGTGGCGTCAAAGAAATAGAAACAATAGCTTATTTGACACTATATTTCAAGACATTGAAACGCACTTCCCATCAGCTTGAACACAATCGCTAAAAATTGAGCGTAATCTTGTTTTTATTTTCCCGGTAATAAAATTTTCAGTTATCTCGTGAAAACGATTTTCTGATGGAAACCAGGTACCGTCTGGACTAAAAAGAATTAATTAATATATTAATGAATGGTAGGGGGAAGTTTTTTAAGTGAACTGGGGGTTGTGGTGGTGGGAAATGGGCAATTATTAATTTTTAATACATCTGTATTACAGGAGAGTTTTAAGTTGGGCGGAGAAAGTAAGGAACCAGGACGTCTTACGCAGAATTCAGTGTCACAAGCGACTACTGAAGACCGTAGTGAACTAAAGACTTTCTTACTTAGGACACATACTAAGAAGCGATACTCTGGAAAGAGGACTGATCGTGGGCATGGTTGCTGGAGCTAAGGGAAGAGTAAAGCTGAGATGAGGGTACATGGGGAACATCAAAGAAGAATCTGGACTCTCCATAGTACAGGCATACAGAGCGGCGCAGGACCAGGACAAGTACATAAATGTATTTCTGCTAATTTTTGATACATTTGTATTATGTCGACGCTTTTCTCGGTATTATTCTAATTTGAAGCTTACGTGTCCTCTCTGCTTAAATATTATACTTGCAAGGAGTTTCGATGTCATCTACTAATGCCCATGTATGTTCTGGAGCACTTTTTCGGCTCCTCTGTAACGACTATTTTAACAGATTTCCACCGATACTTTCTGGAACTACTTCATGAGGCAGCGAATCAGGAAAATGTCCGACTGCATCTCCTCTTTCAGTTTTTACTATGATAGCGTTTCACTGTTCAAACCGATAGTTTCTTCTGATGAACTTGATGATTTTAGAGGTTTTGCCGAATATACAGGATTGCACTACGAAGAAAGACACATGTCTCACAAATATATAGCTTTTGTAAGTCCTATTTGTCTTACAACTTTCAATGCAGTTGTAAAACAAATATTATAAGGAGTATGTTATAAATTAAAACAGATTTTGACACTAGGAAATTTTTTAAAGGTGAGTTTTAACTTTGAGGAGGGGAAAAC
This sequence comes from Morbakka virulenta, assembly GCA_003991215.1. Taxonomy (NCBI): domain Eukaryota; kingdom Metazoa; phylum Cnidaria; class Cubozoa; order Carybdeida; family Carukiidae; genus Morbakka; species Morbakka virulenta. Next base: position 900,343 of record RDPX01000281.1, on the reverse strand, counting down.
ACTTTAAAATGAAAGCTGCAGACTGTAACAACAAACAAAACAACATATTATTCTTCTGTAAATATTTGTTTTGTGTAAAGGTTATTAAGTTTTGAAACCAATACCTACTGCACGAGCTTTAGAGTAGGTAGGTTAGCTTTCAATGGATTATCGAGGTTCTCTCCTTCCAGCCCATAAATGTTTGTACAAAATAGCCTTTTATGAAGTCTGAGATAAAAATTGTCCCTAATAGTTGTTCTGCTTATATTGCTAATTAGATAGGAAAAGCAAAAATTTTGTACTTCAGGTGACTAAAATTGAAACAAGTAGGAGATGTCTTCAACTCAAAAAATACGCCACAAACAATATAATGTGTAATGAAGACAGCTGACTGAAGGGCAAAAGTTATGAAACTTGGACATCCTAACAAAACGTTGAAAGAAAAACAGTAGGAAAGAAAATTAGAATATGTATAACAACTTTCTGGAAATGATCGGTGTTTACAAATTTGTTTGATGTATGAGGCAACCTATTATCGAAATCTCCACCCATAAAGAAAAGATTCCTCTAGCTACTACTGTCATGTTTACATTTTGTCGAATATTCAATTTTTTGGGGGGGACAAAGACCTACTGGATCAAACATCGTTTGTCTTTGAGTGTTTAGAAGATGGAAAGATATCCAGTCAGATATATTTACTCTCCTGACCACAGGCGTTTTAAAAATACTTTCTTTTAAAACAGTTCCTTAATTTTGAATTAATGCTAACAATAACGTAGAGCAAAAGAAGCCGAGAAACCGCTCGACAGTTTGGGCAACATCTGGTACCATGTCTCATTCTCTACACGAGACAAGTTGCCTGTTCAATCGACCAGTACACTGCAGCATGCGGATTTTTGATTTTCTTTCTTCATTTTTGGTCCTTTGTGTGAAACTCAAGCTGAACTCATGTGCGATTCTAAAATGTTTGGTTTTTACATTGCACAACAGGGACAACCAGTCAAAATCTCATACAACTTTTTTACTCACTTTACTTTTTTTTAGTAAAATCACTCCGGGAACAAAATCTGTTTTGACTTTTTTAGCTATTAAACATTCAGACGCTTTCAATTATCCAATGCGAAATCCCAATCCTTCCAGTCATTATGAGCTTTCAAAACCCAGTAGTCAATGTCGTCTAGCATACCCGCTTCCAAAAGGCCCTCAACAATCTTCTTTTTTAGTGGCGCCCGTTAAAATTTTCCTTAACAAATCTTTTGCTGCATCTGCTGAGCTCTTTGCGTCGCTTCTCTGCCGATACTATTTTCGTTAACAAAAATGTCTAGCTTCAGATGTCTTTTCTCTTTTTCCACCCTTTTCTTTTTCTGTACTCGGCTTTTAAATCTCTTCATACTGGTATCTGAGAAAAAGAAAGAGAAAAAACCAAGATAAAATAAATTACCGGTTCAATACGTAACCAGGAAAGATAGAATGCTCAAATCACAAGGAAGTAACTTCTGCAAGACATCAGAAACATAAACACCTCCATTTCAGTAGCATTACTGCTTCACTTATCAAGTATAATTGGGCACAAAGAAATAATCACAAACGCAACGCTTAATCATCATCATCTTACGGGAGGTTCAAAATAAACCACCGTGGCTCTCCATTTCGCAACGCTACACTCAGTGTAAAAATATACCGCATCCCTAACTCATCAACTATGTCAGCCTGAGATAAAGGTAGATTTGTCAAACGTAAATCTATAAATAGATATATAAATATATTTATATATATGGATTTACACACACAAATATATATGAATATATATATGTATATATATGTATATATTTGTATATATATATTTGTATATATAAACAAATGAATATGAAATGTCATCAGCAACAGTGCTCTACCTCACTAAAACGTAGGAGCTATCATATAATCAGATGTATGAGTAAGAAAAACTCTAACTCATGTCATTTTCATGTCTTTCACAATCTTCAGCTGTATACAAATAATTATTTGTATACAGCTGAAGATTGTGAAAGACATGAAACTCTGAGTACTGTAAAGTTAGAGTTTTTCTTACTCATATATATATATATATATATATATATATATATATATTTATGTGCGTGTGTGTGTGTGTGATTGTGTGTGAAAAGGGTATCCAGCTCATAGCAGGGTATGTTATTCAACTGGCAAACTCATCCTTCCACACTTTTCTGAGAGAACATGTTTACCATGTGATGAACACAGATCCTCGCTTTACCAAGATTTTCAAACTGAATGAACAACGTTTTGCTATTGTACCCTGTCCTTAGCTAATACTTTCAAATACCCTAAGTCCGCATATTTGTTCAAGCTCTTAACAATCACTAGTTTGGGATTACGTTCACTAGCAATTATAATGTGTTTTCCTTATACAGTCACAAGGGTAGTTTGTGGTCTACCTCCAAACGTCCTCTTATCGCAATTTTTGAAAGAGTATCGGATACTTTTCTGTGCTGGACATTTAGCATTCACACATTTTTCCTTTTGATTTTCGCATTTCTTTGCTCAATGGACTCATTTCATAAAATTTCTTATTACTTACACCATGCCTCCATGTATGTTTCCAAACTTTTCTTAATTGTTAACGATGACAAGACTTCAATGAATTTTCTTCTTTCTGTGTGGCAATTATGCGTGAGAACTTGTTTAACTAACGTATCATATAGTTTTAGACGTTCGTTTTGTATTTCTACTCCATAAAAACAAACAAGTATTTACAACGAATTCAAGAGACATGCTGTTATCTTGGTTAAAAAATGTCTGAACGGTGAAGTTTGTGAAAATGTTAAAGGATTCTTCTCGCTAAGAGAATATACGGTTAATACAAGAAATAATGGTTACTTATTTCAAATTCCAGAGGTGAAGCTGCAACTTGCAAAATCTGGCTTCCGTTTAATGGGTGTAAAGATTTACAACGAGCTGCCCATTGAATACCGCAAAGTTTAAAGTTTCTAATTTCCACTTGCATCATAGCACGTTGAATAACAATACCTAATCAGAGATGGTGTTACGAGGCACAGAAGTGTTAAAGCTTATAAAAAATATCACTATTAAAAGTATGTTTGGGTCAACAGTGTGATAAAGCGACGGCCAGGCATAAACCTTAGAATAAAAGGGACCAATTCGAATTTCAACAAATTATTCAAGTTCTTTCAAAAGTTCAATTCTGTTCATCGTATCGAATGCTGACAACATATCTATTCCTGTCATGTATATTTTTATGTCTTCAAATTTTTGAACATCGACAAAAAGCTACACACTTACGCACTTTGTGATTGTGTGTCAAAATTGCCTCCTTGACGTAGCACGATGGCGTAGCAGTACTTACGAAACCCAATGTATGGACACCAGCACTCAGCATGCTGACGTAATGGAAGCTGGTATGTCCCAAAATCTGTTCATGTCATCATGAACTATTTTTACATCCAGATCGTAGATATATAAGCGATAGCCATTTGATGAACTGTAGAGTGAGCGAGTCAAGCTTGGGAGTAGCTCAGTGAAGCCAGAATTCAATGTGTCCTTGGAGGACCCAAGTCTTAGTGGCCTTCTCTAACAAAGGGTCATATACAGAGGATCGCCGAACCGTCTGGTCAGATTAATTCTTTAAGTTCGTATGCATACTCTCATGTATTTTCTTGACGTATTAATATTAGTATTCCTTGAATTTGTGTAATGGATTACAGCAGCCTTCATTTTATAACCACCGTCTCCTTTATTATCTTGTCCCTGATACTCTGTTCGCGTTTATCACCTGCGAAAATATGATAAGTAATTGGCCACTTTCCCTTTTATTCTGTAGTTGCATTACAGAAAGTTTTCCAAGGTGTTGTTAGTAATTTCAGAGTTCTTAGGTTTTTCAACCTGTTCTTTCGGTTTCTCTGGTTTTGGTATGAATTTTCAAAGTAATTTCCTGATTTCGGAAGATTCAGATCCTCTGACGATATTGTTTAGTACCATAGCTAGTCAGTCTTCAATCTGTCCATATTTTATAAGTTCAACACTTACATTATCATGCCCCTCTGCTTTATTGAATTATTTAGAGGTTTATTTAAGTTTGTCACAGCTGATAAACGCGAACGGAGTATCAGAGACAAGATGCCTACGTTTATACTCCTTGTGCCATTTTACTACATTCACTTAAGATGTGATTGATGTATTTCATCTGCTTTACCTCACATCCCACATTTATTATCTTGTTGAGTCTTGTCAATTTTTGCTTTCACTAAATTTGTTTTCCCTGCCTGTTCTTTTGCTTGAGGCTTTCGGATTTTTTTTCAGGCATCCTTCTTCCAGCCACAACCATTGATATTTATCTGCCATATCTTCAGTTTGTCTCATAAACTGGGCATGCAACACTTTTTCTTTCCTTTCCTTTCTTTTCTGTTCCTTCTCTTAAACTTACACTCTGTTTCAGCATTGTTATTCTCAGCATCGCCTCTAGCTGCAACTAACAGTTACTCCTTGCTGTCTTAGACAAATATTTTAAGGGCAATTATGGAAAGATTAACAGTATCTTTAATGCTCATGAGTCTTCTTCGGCCTTCTTTCCTGAGTATGTATAATCTATCAACATTACTCCCCGGGTGGAGTCCAAGTTAAGAGCATTCTTGTTCTTCGATCCATCCCTTAAGGTTGGGCTTTTCTCCATTTGAGGAGGCAACTTAATATCTTAATACAGGAATAGATCACGCATTACTACCCTTGCTGATATTTCCCCCATTCGACTTTGCGTCCAGTATCTTTCTACTCAGCGCAGCATTCGCATCTCCACAACTTTAAACTGCCTTTCTTGTCGTTTGGTGAAAGGCACAGTTTCCATCCCGTACAACATTGCCGGTCCAAGCAAGGTCTTGGACACCTTGCCCTTCATTTTAACTGGCATGTGTTTGTTACATAAAAGACCGGTCGCTTTTCTACAGTTGTTCCAGCCAGCTTGAATACGCTTCTTCATTTTCTTCTCCCTCCCTCCATTACTCTGGATCGTCGAACTAAGGTACTTGAATTCCTCAACTTCGTGTAAACCTTCACCAGCAATCGTTATTGGTGGTAGATTTAATTTCTTGTTGATGCACATATACTCAGTGCTTGTTCCACTGATCTTCAACTCTCTTTCTGTAATCGATCCCTCCGGTTTTTAAGCTCCCTTTCAGCCTCATTTTTTTTCTTATTTACCAGTACCACGTCATCTGCGAACATCATGTTCTACGGGCAGTCTCTTCTCACATCATCCGTCAGCTTGCCCATACGTAGGGTAAACATCAGTGGACGCAGGGCCGAGCCTTAGTAAAAACTTACTTTGACCTGGAATGGCTCTGTTACCCCCACTGAATTTCGAACCACAGTCTCACATTCCACATACATTTCCTGTATAGATCTCACATACAGTTCGTTAACTCTTTTGCTTTGTAGACAATACCACAGTCCATCTCTGGTATACGCCTAATCAAGACCAATGAATGTTGTTTGTTGTTGTTTTGGTTTTAACGTCTTTTTCCCCCAGTACTGGGGCTCAGATAGTGCACTTCGCAAGGACTTGGATTTGGCAGTGAGGAATTTCTTTGCCGGATGCCCTTACTGACGCAAACCAATGGCTTTTTCTTTTGAGAAGTTCCGAAGTCGCCCTCTCTGGGAATCAAACCCGGAAACTCTTGGTTACGGTGCAGCTGCACTAACCATTAAGCCACGGCTGCTCTAATTAATATGTAATACAATTCTTGCTGACTTTCCCTGTACTCCTCTGCCACCGTTCTCAGTGCAACTATTTTTTCAACTGTACTTCTGTTCGGCATAAAGCTAAATTGTTGCTCACTGACCTGCACCTCTTCCCTTATCCTTCCATCTAACACCCGTTCCCAGACCTTCATTGTGTGGCTTAGTAGTTTGATGCCTCCATAGTAACTCTGTACATCACCTTTGTTTTTAACTTTTGGTAAGAGAATGCCCTTTCTCCACTCGCAATTTATCTCCCTGCAATATACCTAAATACTAGTATCCTTCACCTTCTTTCAGTGATTTTATGGCTGTATCATGTGAAATTTTGATTCCATCTGATTTGATCCTTCTTCCTCTCTTCATTACTAATGTTGAACACTTTTTGATCCCAAATTCTATGCAGACTTTGAAGAAATATCACTTAGATATCATATTATAGCATATAGACTTTTGTTCATAAGATATTATTGTTTTGACGAAATTTGTTCTATTTTGAGCACAAGTGGATCAGGCTATTTGGCAAATTTTTGTGTTCTAAACCCATCAAAGTTGTCCATCGGACATCATTTGTTTTGGCGGGAGCACTTGTGAGCACAAGGAAGCAGTTGTGAGCACCAGTGAGCACTAGTAACCACTAGCAAGATTTAAAAGTTCAACTGATAACCAATCAAAGTCTGGTTTCAAGCATTGCATCCTTTAAACGATAAGATCAGAAGTTATTCAAAAGATTGATACTAGCATCGGTGCAGAGAACTGTTATAAAGTTGCTGTGTTTTATTAACTCGCTTTTCTGTTGATTTCGTTTCGTAATCGGTCCTCAGATTTGTTTTCTTAATGGAGATTAAAATGGCTTCACCCTGAGTGAGTATAAGCTTATCTTTGATTTCCAACACTACTAAATATTAAATCGTACATTAATTTTCAAATGATGAAAAATTCAAATGTGTATGTTAAACTCTGAATAATATTGAATAGTTTCCCACCTCACTTAACTCAAAATTACGAGCCCCCAAAAGTATAATGAGGGTTACGTTCACAAAAACACCACTTCCCCACCCCTCGGTTTGGCTCAACTGAGATTTCACTGAAAGTCAAAAATTAAATCCACGCTTTTTAATTGGAACATTAAATAAAAAAGCGAAGTAGTGAATCCGCAGAAAGAAATTGTTTGAAAAAACCCACTCTTTTTTAATGGTTATCGGTCTGTCACCGTAGCATATCGTGTATTGAAGTTTTGGAGGAGATACCTACGCGGTATAATTAAGTCTGAGACAATATTATACATTAATCTTTAATGCTGTGTCTCCGTTATTTACGAGGGCGTGGTCAGAAAAGTTTTTAATGGGTACGACAACAGGCACCCTATTATTTTTGCATTGGACACTTATGCATTAGTTAGCATTTTTCCTGGAGCCGCAAATAGGTCTGAACGTTAATACAGTACCCTCCTGTGTTTAGGATGGAATAATATTCGGTGACACGCTTTTGAGCTGTTACCTGTGACGTTTCAACAGATGTGTTTGATTTTAAAGTCTTCATGTTACACGTTCTCAATACCATTGAGAATACATGATGCAAGATTAAGAAGTAAATAGGGAGAGAAGGTTAACCACGAGTTAACTTTGAAGGTTATTAGGATTCGGTGAATGAAATGTGACGGTTTTGAAACAAGCGATTTGCATGGTATGTAGTAAAGCAACAATTGAAATTTGAGAGTGTGTGAGATTGGATAGAATAGAGCTGTTTTGAGAAATGGTCTCATGCTGAAATTTGTAACAAAAGTACTAACATGGATTAAATGAGAATTGAAGCGGTTTATACAAGATTAGGAAACCGTTGAGTTGTACAGAAAGAAGATACAGAGAAAAATAAATATTTCCAATCGTCTAGATGAACACTCATTTAGCTTGCTGGGGAGGGGGTGAGAGAAGAAAATAGACTTACATTTGAACTAAAATTAAAGAACTAGATAGGACTCTTGAAATACTTGAACCAATAAAGTAACAAACACCATTCATTGACAGAAACTGGATGCTTTTAATACCGACAAATTAAGAAGTCTATTTATATCTGAAAAAAACCCCTAGGAACCGGTATTTCGTAACATATTTCGTAATTGATGGTTACTTCATCACTCGAATTACAAAGTAAATGTGAGACCCACTCACCAGGTGGATAAATTTCACTAATCTAAAAAAAGTATTAAAAGTAAAAGAGAGAACCAGAGAGAGAGGGGGAGAGCCACAGAGAGAGAGGGGGGGAGAGAAGAGAGAGAGAGAGAGAGGGAGAGAGAGAGAGAGAGAGAGAGAGAGAGAGAGAGAG